>CALNHX010001165.1:0-246024 GCA_940337035.1 Agriotes lineatus | reverse complement strand
AAGTTGCCGATTAGACTTAAGTGGAGCGAGGGGTGGTCCCACACGAGATCACAGAAGGCAACGGCCCAATAAACGGTAAACAGATCTAAAATGATAAGGGGCCACCACATTTCCTACACTAGAAAAATGCATAAGTAAACCCGGTGAGAAAACGTTGAAGTTCACCTAAGCTTGGCAATATTCTGGTCAGCAAGCCGGTTCAACACCATCGGACCTACCTTTTGAAAATCCACTTGATCAGCTGGCCAAACTCCCCTTACACTGTAAAATACAATACGCACAACCCATGCACAATAATAAAGAAAACCACAGTTAAATTAACATGAAATGTATTGGTAAAATATTTGAATATATATGTAAATGCACATAGAAGCATGAAATGGGTTACTACACCGCAGTTAGATAAATTGCGTCACGTCTTAATCTATTGAAATTATTCGGTAAACTTGACATTAACCCTTGAAATTACTGAAAAACGATATGAACATCAAACTATAATCAAATAGCGGTAACGAAAGGCGACATTCAACTATATTAAATAGCGGTTGCTACACATGACAAGGGCTACTGCATAAGCTAAATTAATAACAACGGTGTAAACTGACGGTAAATGAATTGTAATGACAGATAAACAACTATAATGGTTTGAAAAATGCAAAGAGGCATACGATAAAAGTTAAACGACCTCGACGTTACGTCAACTGCCCGATGCTTCAGCGAAACACACTGTACCTATACGTTAAATTCGCACTGTAAACTTTAATACAACATACGGTACCGACACTCGGACAACGTTCCCAGACACTGCAGAAGACACCAAATAGGGGGATGACTGCCCCAACTCCACGTAAAGATGTGACAGGGCGAAACCTCTTATTATCCGATCAAGGAGGGTCGAGGCCCGCGCGCGACAAAATGGCAGAACGGTAAGCGGGGCCCCGCGGTACGTAATAAGCCGACACTGAGAATCCACAACAGAGAGTCCGTCCAATGACGTAATACACACATCAAAAAAGTCTAAGGAACACAAGATTTAATCATATATATTTGTAGTTTTACTGTTTCTAGAATAAAACTGAAATAAGATTTGAACATATTAACATAGTGTCCTTAGGTAACAACGGTAAGCTATGTTTCGATGCTATTTTGTTTATCTTGTTTGTTTACATTTATGCTGTGAAGTTATACAGGCTATAGTGCTGCTTCGAAAAGTTAATGTTTTTCTGCAGTTTCATTTTTATTTTGCAACAATTGCTATCGGTTGTGTGTAATAGTGATGCAGCGTGATCAACAACGCCGTCATTTAAGCCAGGAGGAGATGTTTCGGGCAATTGGTATTATTGAAGGTGGTCGAAGTCAGGCTGATGCTGCAAGAATTTTGGGAACATCAAGAGGAGTAATTCATCGATTATGGCGACGTTATCAAGAATCTGGACATCCACAGGAACAGCACCCAGGAAAACCGCGAATTACAACGCCGATTCAGGATAGATTTATAAGGCTAAGGGCATTACGGGAACCTTCAATAAATGCAACTGCTCTGGTTAGTGCTCTACAAAATACACATGATGTAACTGTTTCCAGTCAAACTGTCAGGAACAGATTACATGAAGCCAATCTTCGTTCTCGTCGCCCTTTAAGATGCCCAGCAATTACTCGCGGTAATCGAGAAGCTCGAAATGTGTGGTGTGCAGAGCATGAAAATTGGAATCAGCAACAATGGGACACAGTTCTCTTTAACGACGAGTCGCGGTTTGGGCTCTGTCCCGACACAAGAAGAACTCGTGTTTGGAGACGATCTGGAAATGAACAACGGCTACGTAATGTTCAGCAAGTAAAAAAATTCCAAGGCGGGACGATCATGGTATGGGGAGGAGTAATGACTGGCAGAGGAACAGAGCTCGTTTTAATTAACGGATCATTAACGGCAGATAAATATCGGGATAACATTCTGCAGCCTGTTGTTCTTCCTATAGCTGAAGAACTTCATCCAGATTTTTGTCTGATGCATGATAATGCAAGATGTCATGTCGCTGCTACCGTTTCTCAGTGGCTGGAAACGCACAATGTATCCATTTTACCATGGGCTGCGCAGTCGCCAGACCTAAATCCCATTGAGCATGTTTGGGACATGCTCAAAAGAAGAGTTCTTGTTGATATGGAGAATGTGCAGAACAATTTAGATCTTTTTAGATGCCTTCAGCGTCATTGGAATGCCATACCGCAAGAAAAAATTGACAATCTGATTCTGTCAATGCCACGAAGATGTCGAGCAGTTTTAAATGCAAGAGGAGGTAACACTAGTTACTAAATGGCGTTTGAATGTTAATTTCATGTGCAGAATTAGAAATTACGCAAAAATTAAAAATTACAAATTAAGTTAATACTGTTTCATTTCGTTAATTTTGTCTTCAAGTAATTCTTAGTGTAATAAAAATGTTCTGTAGAGAGTTAAAATAACTTAGTATAGATTCGGAAGTTACGTGTTGTTGTATATAATTGAAATATAGCTAAGCACTAGTCATTACTTAGTCTTTTTAATTAAAAAACCATGTGTTCCTTAGACTTTTTTGATGTGTGTATAAAGAGGGTTGCCGCCCCTATGACAAACGAAAACTAAGCGGCTTAAACAACAACTACACCCCGTAAGTCTATGTCAAATTCGAGGTTAGCAAGTTAGGTTTTGTGCCAGTCTTGCTAATTTCAAGTAATATTTTAGACATAAACATAACTCAATCAGTTATTGCTGATGGGAGTAAACATGGCGACGATGGCGGGATTTTCGAGGATCAAAGAATGGCGGCACTTTCCTATATACTCTGGCTCTGGACTTGTTAAAAATTTATAAAATCCAAATTGGACGGGCCATGTCCTCGCGTCAGCGAGCGAATGAAGCTAGCCGTGCATTCAGCTAGCTGGCAGGCTTTACTAGAGTCCCTGTATATAAAAGATTTGGGACATGTAGGGTGACTTGTTTTGGATCCACAAACCATGGAGTACCTAATTTTTACTAATTTTAAACTTTGTGGATACTTCTTTCATCTAAAACAAATGAAAAATATTTTTGCTACATCACATGGTCCTTGATTTGTGGATCCAATGGCTTAACTCTTAGTACATATAGGAACTCTAGCTTTACTAAGACGCAGTTTTTGTTAATCAACGCATGCGACGATTAAGAGTTTAGAGGAAACACTCAGGCCATGAAGAAATACATACTACATATAATGGCAATAACAAGGTTTCAATGAGAAATGTATTGTTTTAGTACACAATACAGTAATTCATCGTCTGAAGTAAAAATTAGAAAAAAAGAAAATTTCCTACAAACATGCTAATTTGCCATTGCCACTAAAAGACTAACCACATAAATAATTTAAAATTTGTAATCAATCTTTACAGTCTTTATTAAGAAAATTAGAATTTTGTGCTAAATATTGACAACGCCATGAACTCTACATGACTTTCGGCATATAACGTTTCAGCTATTGCCACTGAGATGGTGCTGGCTGTTATATGGGTACATATATATATATATATATATATATATATATATATATACATAAAACTTGTCATTGTGGCACCAAAACTGCATAATCGATGCTGTTATGGCACCCAAAAATGCAAGGGGCACCCGGTTTTGGGTGCCACATGGTTTCCTATGTTTAAATGTGTAGTATGGTTTGTAACCGCTTCCTACCTCGTTTGACGAAAAATAGGTGGGGTGCCAAACTGACATCCATTATTCAGGAACATACGGTTTAGTTCAGGAATTTTGGTATAGAGGTCGCTTTACTATATACGCCTGTATAAAATTAATTAAATATTGTAGATATGGCACTCTGTAGCTTTTCACATGTTCTGGCACCCTCGACATGGCAACACTGCTGTGGCCTGGTTGGCATTGCATTTTCGGCAAGAAGTTGTAATTCCCGGAGTATCAACTCGTTGGTATCACCTTACATTTCTCGCGATTCTAATTCATTATTCATTTATTACAATAGTATTCTGCGGGAAGTTGGACGTGTTTTGTCGTGAAAATGAGTGAAAGATCGAGGCGTATTGTAACTTTGGCATTAGCAGGAAAAGCAGGTAAGTTTGACTTATTTTTATTTTTTGCCATTATTTGCTATTGTTGCATATTATAGCACGAAACAACACTCAGATCCTTCGATTTTATTTTACTGAAACTCCATTTCTGAAATACTTTTTCGTTTTCAAAAACATTTTTATTTATGTCTGAAAATGTGAGAGTAATATTTAAGATACACAACCCAATAGGTGCTTGAATATGTATAAAAATAGCGTTCAAATGTGCGTGAAACGGTAAAAAATCAAAATGGCAATGAATGTTAAAAATGTCGAAAGTTTGGTACAGGTTTCGAAATAAAGCTGCATTTGCTGCAGACACGAAGTTGTTTACATAAGAAAAACAGAAACAATTTTGGGGATATTTTTAATGAATGTGCTTTGTTTAGTAGATACAATGTAAAAACTGAAAACTGTATTGTCATATCTGCTATACCATATTTATTTTTAATTTCATATGATAAAATTTTGTATTGATATAAATATGTATCGCAGGAATTTTATAATCGACTTAATTCTTCATATTTAACATATTTCTAAGGAGTAAGTTTGTATAATTAACTCTTTCGTATTTCAAGACTGCTGTATTGATTTTTATAATATTTTGATGCTGCGTTTGATTTTGCATTCAAATGTTATAAATACAATTTGGGTTCCTTAAAAAATTTACTATTTTCAGTCTTCCGTTTATAGTTATGGTGAATTTGATACATCACAACAATTTCAAATATTGATTTGCAGTTTTTTCAAAATCTCAATATTTACATTAACTTTAAAATATGTTTTTAATTTTATTACTTTGTTATAACTTCTTTGTAGCAACGCACATTTTCCAAATTTGGTGCACTTTTTACCAATGACAAACTTATTTTTATACTTATTTTACTTTTTTACTTACTCCAGTACCTTTCGGTGTAGACGGAAATAGAAAATAGTGTAAAAACTGGATAGCTTTAAATAGCTTATAAAACGTAAATAAAAAATCTGGTGTGATACACTCACACAACTTCCTTTTACAGTGATCTTATAATTAGTCAAAAATTTAATTTTTAATTTTTAAGCATTTGTCAAAAATTTTCAAAAATTACGAATTCTACAAAAACGGTACAAAATAGAGCGTTAGTTGAAGAGACAAATTTTCTCTAAAATCTTAAGCAGAATTCAAAAATGTAATAATATACCGGGTGTTCCATTTAAAATAGGAGTTAATAAAAAAAATAGAAAAAACAACAAAGGAAACCCACTTTAGAAGTTTTTAACTGGAAAATCACCTATCTCACGTCAATGCACATTAAAAATGTAATAAAAATGTAAAGTTTGAAAAAAATCGTTAGAGCCGTTTTTGAAAAAATCGAAAAAAACTGAAAAATCACAAGAGTAAACACCTACTTCCGGTTATGCGATTTTCTTCAAAAGCTTGCTGTCTCATCTACATAGTACACAAAACTTATATATGAACTTTCAATGCCATACCTCTTTTCGTTTTTGAGATATTCTGTTCACAGACACACACACAGACACACACACAGACCAATGAAAAAAAATATGTTTTTTGGGATCAGGGGACTCTAAAACGTGAAGATCTGTTGAAAACTCAATTTCGAATTTTTGGGGTGAATCCAATACTTCCTTTATCGTAAAAGGAAGTAAAAATTATTACGATATCGGCTTAAAAATAAATAAGATATCAGAAATAAGAAAATTACAATTTTCAATTACACGCTGTACTTAGTTTATAGAGCACTTTTCTTAAAAGGTATTTAATGATTACCTGATTTATTTTTTGAAATATGCATATTTTTGTCGATTTAAGTGATTTCGTATCTGAGCAGGTTGTAATAGACACACGTTGTATACTATGGTTCATATTTCAATCTTGTTCAATTTAGTGACTAGTGATTCACTGCCAGACAATTCGGACGACGACGCTGATCCATTCTCTATAGCTAGCAGTGAAACTGAATACATACCATAATCCATTTCATCTGACACCAGTTGTAATCAAAGTGTAAGTTGATATATTTTGCAATAGTATATTATTTTCAAATTACTTCTTACTAAATGTTTCGAATTGTCAATTTACAGTTTCTTATTAGTTTTGACAATAATATTTATCAAAACTAACATCAGAAGTATTTATTAACTTTTTGCATACAAAATGACCGAAGTACAGTTTTATTGTTATATTTATATATTTAGGTCTCTAATTTCTGGAGAAAAGTCTTGTAAGTCCTCTTCTCGAAAAATCTGAAATTACACCACTGCAGGTTTGTTTCTTTTAAATATACATATTTTTTTTAGATTTCTTAAAGGTGTCTTGAAAAACCAACAGTAGTATATAAAACATTCCCGAGTGAAAATATGACCCAATTATTCATATAAATGTTATCCAAAATCACACATTTGACATCTCGTCTTTCAAAATTATTAAGCCAAAATGGATAAAATTGGGTTGGGTATTTCAAATTACATGCTTTTTATCTGCACTAAAAATTAAACTGACGCGAAATGCAGTTTATAAGAAACGAAGCATATTTCCTCTACAATTTTTTTATATTTTTCTAGCAAAACGCAGAACTAAAGCGAGCTGGGACACATTATGTGTGAGAACAATAAATATGAGAAGCCCTTAAATCATATCTTTTGGTGTTAATGCGTATGCTGTATTTAATATGCCCTTCAGTATTCTTTTAAGTTTTCTGTTTTTTCTCGAAAATGAAAATTGGAAAATATGTAAGGATTCCAAATTGTATTTGATTAAAACGGAAACATAAAGTATGTCTAAGTATGCCAAAGAGTTAATCGATATTTTGTATTAGTTTTGAAAATAATGAAGGGATATATTAGAAAAGCGTTATCAAAATTAGTTTCGATAAATTAGTTTTATTTTCATACAGGTTTAATGCAGAATATTATAGGAACACTAAGTATATTAATGTCTATTAAATGTACATAAAAGTATAGATGGTTATAAGCTGTTTTTATTCCTCCCCTTATGCTACCAAATGCCCGTGTTTTACTACCCTATATTTTAGTAATTTCTACTACACACGTAGAGACATGGACATTAGGAATACCATTCAAAATTATTACAAATTCAACTTCGACACTTTTACCATGATGTCTAAGATATACAGTGTTCGGCAAGATAAAAGTCTCGAAATATCTGAGATGCTATTAAAGACTTGCTGTTGCCCCTCGCAGGGATTTTGGGATATGATAAAATTATTTCGGGGCAGTAGTATTCGCGTGACGACGATAAAATCAGACAAAGAATCTAGCAATGGTATACCACCAATTCCTCGTCGGCACTATATGGTGTGAGGCACCATCTCCATAATAACATTCAAAGACTCAATTGCCATGTTCGAGAAAATAGAAAAAAATCCAAATATTTTTTTTTAAATTACGTTATTTGTTATAATTATAGTGCATTCAATACGAGAGTAATAAAAAGGGGATTCACCCCTTTAGGGGTTTATTAGGGCAACATCTTGAAATAGGTTTTTATCCATTTTTACTTCCTTTTACTATAAAGGAAGTATTGGATTCACCCCAAAAATTCGAAATTGAGTTTTCAACGGATCTTCACGTTTTAGAGTCCCCTGATCCCAAAAATCATATTTTTTTTCATTGGTCTGTCTGTGTGTGTGTCTGTCTGTGTGTCTGTGAACAGAATATCTCAAAAGCGAAAAGAGGTATGGCGTTGAAACTTCATATATAAGTTTTGTGTACTATGTAGATGAGACAGCAAGCTTTTGAAGAAAATCGCATAACCGGAAGTAGGTGTTTACTCTTGTGATTTTTCTGTTTTTTTCGATTTTTTCAAAAACGGCTCTAACGATTTTTTTTAAACTCTACATTTTTCTTACGTTCTTAATGTGTATTGATGTGAGATAGGTGATTTTCCAGTTGAATACTTCTAAAGTGGGTTTCTTTTGTTTTTTTTTCTATTTTTTTTATTAACTCCTATTTTAAATAAAACACCCGGTATATTATTACATTTTTGAATTCACCTTAAAATTCTAGAGAAAATTTGTCTCTTCAACTAACACTCGATTTTGTACCGTTTTTGTAGAATTTGTAATTTTTGAAAATTTTTAACAAATGGTTAAAAATTAAAAATGAAGTTTTTGACTAATTATAAGATCACTGTAAAAGGAAGTTGTGTGAGTGTATCACACCAGATTTTTATAGATTATAACCTAAATAATAAACTAAAAATCAAGTCGGTACGCATCGAGCCTAAGAAATCGAAATACCTGTATGGTAATGCGAATTCATGTTAAAAAGTTGTCTACATTTTAGGTAGAACACTGTATATTTTTTACTATTCAGATAGAAGATTTAATTCTATTATAAAAATCGATTTTTACTTCCTTTTACAATAAAGGAAGTATTGGTTTTACCCCAAAAATTCGAAATTGAGTTTTCAACAGATCTTCACGTTTTGGAGCCCCATGAACCCAAAAAACATTTTTTTTTTCATTGGTCTGTCTGTGTGTCTGCCTGTGAACAGAATATCTCAAAAACGAAAAGAGGTATGGCGTTGAAACTTCATATATAAGTTTTGAGTATTATCTAGATGTGACAGCAAGCTTTTGAAAAAAATCGCATAACCGGAAGTAGGTGTTTACTCGTAATTTTTCAGTTTTTTTCGATTTTTTTCAAAAACGGCCCTAACGATTTTTTTCAAACTTCACATTTTGTTTACATTTTTAATGTGTATTGATGTGAAATAGGTAATTTTCCAGTTGATTACTTCTAGAATGGGTTTATTTTGTTTTTTATTAACTCCTATTTTAAATAGAACACCCGGTATGTTATTACATTTTTGAATTCAGCTTAAAATTCTAGAGGAAATTTATCTCTTCAACTAACGCTCTATTTTGTACCGTTTTTGTAGAATTTGTGATTTTTGAAAATTTTTGACGAATGCTTAAAAATTTTAAATGAAATTTTTGGCTAATTATAAAATCACTGTAAAAGGAAGTTGTGTGCTTGTATCACATCAGATCTTATTAAAATAATAAATCGTGACAGTAATTGAAATTTTAGTAGCGTGGTAAAATAAAAAAATAATAATAAACAGCAATAGTACTTCTCAAATAACAGAGATATTTAGTAGCACCATAAGTTCTTTAAAGTTTCAGTTTTTCTGCCATATTTTGGCAAGTAGGCAGGCATTGCACTTTAAATTTGTTTTTGACGTATAGCTTACTATTTTTTTAAATACATCTTTCTTTTGTCATCCATATTCGAAATTGACACGGACAAGGTTGGGTCAGACCTAGATGAAGATCAACAAGAAATCTCCATTAAAATTACAGGTATTGATTAATTAAGCATAATTTGTCAAAGCCTGGTAACAAAACTTTATTTTTAGATCGAGGCGCAATAAATAAGGAGAGAATTTTGGCAAATGTGAATCATGACGCCGGGGACGCCATTTTGAGAAATTTGCCAGTTGGGATAAACAATGATTTAATTACGAAACAATAACAATCTGACGCAGCTATACAGAATTTGCGACAAGAAGAACAAACGCGTCAGCAAATAAGTGCAGCTAAACAAAATCATTTTGAAAGTGCAGAAAATTTGGCAGAAATAAACGATAGCAGCAGATCAACAGTTTCTATTTGTACTGGTAAGGTGGGTAAAAACTCTTCTTTCACGTTAATGTTTTCTAAGTTAAAAATTATAGCCAGCTATTGCAACAAAATATTGGTATTCAGTTGAAGGAGATTTTACAAGTGCTATAAACAAAACAGACATTGTTTTCAGCATTCATCAGTTGCTACAATGTTTTTATTTCAGGTGAACGACAAAGATGGACCACCTATTCAGAAAACTATTTTGCGACAGTATTTCCAAAACAAAATAAACTGAAAAGGCTTTGCGTAAAGAAGAATGTGAATCATTCATTGACAAATATGAAAGTGACTTTACAGAGGTTGGTTGGGTTAGAATAAAAACATTTGTGTTCAATGAATACAGACTGAAATAGAGCTTTATGGTTTTCTCATTTTCTTGTAATATAGGTATAATATCGTGTTCTTACACTAATAATATATGTTTTGTATATTGTCACTAGTATTTTATGCGATGTGTATTTTATGTACTCTAATAATAAATGAAAAAGCGAACTAAATTTTAAAGATTCCTTAGTGTAAAATCTGTTTAAATCAAAGGGGTGTTGGATGTGTTATGTTAGAAAAATACAAAAATTATATATCTGAAACGGAAAAACAGTAATAAAATACGACCTTGAAGGGCGAATAAGATTGAAAAAAAGTAAAAACTATACCTTGTACTAACTTGGAATCAAAAATTTCGTAGTTTCTTTTATAACTATGGACAATAAAGATCTCTACTTTAGTAGAACATATTTTGTAAGTTTCAATTTTTTGGTGTTTTCAAGCAGTAACATATTACAATAACTTTTTGTGATCAATTAATGGCTTTCGTACTGGCCGTACATTGAAATTATGGGATACATGCTCTTAAAAGATATTTCAGACGAAAAATTATACATAAATTATAACATACGACCGTTTAATACCTAATCTACTGTTCAGCTGCTTTCCTTTACAAAAAATTTAGTAATCTGTGGTTAAAAATTAAAACTTGGTTTAAATAATGAGTAATGCTAAGCTTGTGCTAAAAATAAAAATAGGTAATTTATAGCTTAAAATTATTGTTAAACTATTACTCTGTTTGGTCCCCTTGGGGTTGGAAATAATGGATGGGAAAGAGTTCAGCAGGTCGACCATGTCTCTTGGAAGGTCCTCCGAGTCATTCAGGTAGACTAAGCTAAGGAGCCTTCACTTCGATCTCCATCTTCGTACTAAGGCGTACCAATGGTCTCTAGAGTGTTGACTGAGACAATATTGATTTGACAACTTTAAATCAGTATATATGTATAGTTGCGATTAATATGTATAACATGCCGGCCAAAACTCATAAAGTAATTAGCACTCGTAGAGAAATTTTCCACTTATGCGTAATGTACTTCCCACAACTCTTATTACTATCAAATGTTGTAAGTTCAAATTGAAGTGGCTAATATTCATAAAATATTTTAGGTATATTTTTTGTTATCACAGCGACCAAGTAGATTGCCGTAATTTAGTGTGTTAACAAAATAAATATTAAAGCTAATTTACAGACGTTTGTCAATCGGTAATGATACGCATGCTAAATAAAAAAGAAATGATCGCATAGTGGCACCCTCGGTTTGGCAACAATGTTGGGTGCCCGTTTTACCATCCTCGACGTAATTTTTATACAATTTGGTGCCACTTGTAGCGTATAAACATTGGTGCCATAATATCAAATATTATAATGTGATATATACGCTGGGTGCTATTTCTACAATAGGTATGGTGGGTGTCACATAATACAGAACTTATGTATATATATATATATATATATATAAGTACAAGATACGGCGTGCCGTTGCTATAGTTGAACAAGACGTACCATCTATTTCTGTCACTCTCAATGCGTGAATTACGTATAGCGCTATCCTTTAGAGAGGTACTTGGACTCGCCATTGAGAGAAATTCTGATAAAATACATTTAACTCGTGTTACATGGTGCCAGAGATTGTCTTTTTGGTCTGAAGATGCTACAAAATGTAGAAAAGAAGTAATCGTATAAATAAACACAAATTAGAAAACATAACCTGAACAGTCAACACTTGATAACCTCACTCGATGAGGGGGTGTGCAAGATATTCACTCGCTAACGCCTTTGAGTTTTACGGTAGATAATAATAGCAATCAAAACCATGTAAACAACAGTTTAACTGGTAGGTCCGCTAACAAGTTAAATTTTCAAGTAGCATCATTTTTCATGATAACATTTTTAGGTCACCATGTCTAATCGTTTTAACTTGTTAGAGGCTGGCTGAAAGGAAATTAATGATCCTGATAAAAGAAGTTTGTGAACACTACTTTGCTCTGAAACTGAGTTTGTCCTTTACAAGATGCACCATTTTGAAGAATGGTAGAAAATGACCTTTTGCGACTCCAAGAATGGTTTTCGAAGTGGCTGTTAGAGCTCAACGAACAAAAATGCGTGTTGCACATGGGATACCACAACCCTAGCTACATGTATTTTCTGAACAATGTGCTTATAAAGGAGGTTTATCAACAAAAAGATCTTGGGGTCACCGTGTCGTCGGATTTTAAATGGGAGTAGCACCTACCTAGTTTCGATCGCTTTTAAAAACGTCTCCTCAACTTTTAGCGAAAATTTATAAAACCTATATTCGGCCAATTTTGGAGTATGCGTCCTGCTTTTGGAAGCCTTACCTTGCTAAAGACATTCATGCTCTTGAACTGACCCAGAAGCGTATCACCAAGTTATCGCCAACTATTTGAAAACTGCAATATAAACAGAGGCTGCAGGTATTGGGGCTATCATCGATTTCTGAAAGACATTTAAGAGGTGACCTAATAGAAACATATAAAATCCTCCACGGTTACTACACTGTAGTCATTGAAGGGTTTGTGACTAGTGAGAATGTGCGTTTGCGTGGCCACGAGTTCAAGCTAGTGCGCGAAAGATTTAATAAAATGTGTCGACAGTTCTGTTTATTCAACAGAATTTTTAGAGATTGGAACGCTCTTCCCGAGTCAGTTGTCTGTGCGCCTTTAGTAAACTCCTTGGACAAATTGAGTGGTTAATTTAAGTTAAGTTAATAGCTGTAGTTGTATAATTTCATTCTGTAAAATTTTCAAGCTTGCAAGTGTTGCAAGTAGAATTCTTTATCTTATTATTTACTACATTATTATGTGCCTTCAATTTTAATTTTTAGTTAAGTTTAAATATCTTATTAGTTCTAGTTTTCGATTGATATGTTTTATCGGCTCAGCCATCTAATACAGTGAGCGCCAAAAAGCATTGGCCAGTTTCAATTTGTAATAACAATTTATTTGCTTAAATTACACAGACCCTCCAGTACCCGTTCAAAATTGTAAGACATCAGTACCCGCACCGGTCTCGCAGACCGACACCCTCTGCCACCTCCATAAAAATAATGAGATATCTTATGGCATTAGTTTCTTGTTCACTAACGTCTTCATAATCAGATATTTCATGTTCAGTGTCACTGTTCATTTCCCTAGTTTTCAATAAATTATCTTCGTCAGACGATGGCACATCATCATAAAACGCGTTGTCAACATCCTCCTCCGCTATTATATCTCGCATCGTCTGTTCTAGTCGCGCCTGTTCTTTCTCATAAAATCTGCCATGACTATAGTAACGTTTTAGTATAACAGTGTTACTAAAAATGCAGAAAATACTTCCTTCTTCTCACATTAGTCGTATATCAAAGGTAAAAATAAAAACAACTCGGGTACCCGCTTCGGTCTCTGAAACCGAAATTATAAATAACTTTTAAACCACTGCACGCACGAACTCAAAACTGCATACGGATCTTCAATGGCAATATATAGGAAGGTAGTAAAATGGGCGGTAAACTAACGCTAGAACATTAAGTAATATACTGCATCATGTGTTTGCTCGGTCCCACAGACCGTAAACGGGTACTGAAGGGTTAATCAAAACTATTTCTTAAAGACTAAGAATGGGAGATTCACTTATGAAAAATGCTGTCGGTTAAATGACTCTCCTCTTGTTGAATGCACTCTTTTAAACGGCCAGCGGCCGAAATTTCTCAACACACGTTGCCGTATATCCTGCAGTATAGCTTCAATATTTTCTCGAATAAACCTTTAAGCTTTTCCAGATTTCTTATCTTTCTTGTAAATACTCTGCTCTTCAAGTAATCCCAAAGAAAAAAGTCAGGAATGGTTATATCCTGCGATCTCGAGGGCCAAGGAAGGTCACCATAGCAAGAAATCAGTTTATTTGGAAACGATTGTCGTAGGAGATCCGCATTAATTCTTGCGGTGTAATTGGTAGCACCGTCCTGTTAAAACAAATATTCATTTACTATCTCCTCCTCTATTTGCGATAAAAAGATCTTTGAAGCATGTAATGTCTTTGAGATGTAACCGTTACCGTTTCACCAATTTTCTCGAAAAAATAAGCCTCGACAATCTTTGACGATGAAACAGCACACCAAACTGTCACTTTCGGAGGATGTCAAACATTGAAACGAAACTCCCAAGTTTCCTATTTATGAAGAAATTATCATTTATTCCATAGGGGAAGGGTATGGGTTTTTATTAGGTATTCAAACTGACCAATGCTTTTTGGCGCTCACTGTATTATAAATAAATAAACAAAAAGGAAGCAGAACTTTGATACATTCAACAACGGGGAAAATGCAGAATCCGAGGCCATATCCCTGCTATTGTTAATATTAATAATTATTTAATGTTGTTTCTCTACTAACCATAACCAAAATTATAAGGAAAAGAGTTAGCAGTGTAATTGGCCTCCGATTCTGCATTTTAGTCCAAAACAGTTGGTTATTAAATAAACAGCCGTGTTTATTTGATTGTGCATTATGAAAAAGACCCATTTTCAGAAAAAATTAGTAAGCATCTAGTATTTTTCATTTTTATGTGCCTTGCAAGGATTTGTTTGATGGAGTATGGTACTCGAGCCACCCGTGATTTGGTCTAAGCCAAAATTTAAAATTGGTAATTTTTTTAATTTCTATAGTAAAGTAGAGACAGCATGTGAAGAACTACCTAGAAACGACACGTTAATAATAATAGGAGACTTCAATGCTAAGATTGGAAGAAAAGGGAACAATACAGAGGTAGCAGGAAAAGAAAACATTCAGGAAACCACGAATGACAATGGAACAAGACTATGCACCCTAGCTGCAATGACAAATACATACATTGTGAGCACGAAATTAATACATAAAAAAACACAAAATCGCCTGGATGATACCCGGGAAAACATATGGGAACCAAATAGATCACGTACTAATCTCAAAAAAATGGACAAGAATTGTACAAGTATGTTAAAGAATATGAGAATAAATCTTCTGCTTCTAATAATGTACAGTCCTCAATATCATTGTTTTCATCACTAAGAACTTCGAGGTCAATCACATTTCTTCCTGCACCCCATTTTACGAGAACGCGCAACCAAATTTATATGGCTTGCTGGAGCTTGCACCTCAGTTGCCTGGTAACGAAAAGTTACTATTTTTTTCCAACCCCCACACATCTGCATAAATTGCTGTTATTTCCCACATTCGAATTTGATCAAAAACATGATGAGAGTGTGGACGAGCAGCTCAACTTTACACTTCATAATTCATTCAGAAGTTAGGTACCTTGAAAAACTGTAGGGAATCAATCCTTATTGAAGCTTGAATAGAAAACTTTTTTGATATTCATTCCTTTCCTAGTGCTATGAGGGATATGAATATCAATAAAAAAACTGAAATAATTTTTTAAGGTTTTAATTGTACAAACTATCTACTTAACACACCGATGAAAAGATAGGTCTTCGCTTGAAGAATTACAAGAAATAGAACAAATTATGCACGTTCTCATTGCTAAAGTTTAATTTTCGAAGGTAGAAATAAACTGTGAAATTGAATCACACTTCTGACGTTTTCATTTCAAAATTAAGCGTACGAAACATTGTATGAAATACGTCTAAAGGGAGAGAGAAATAAAGTAATACAGGTTAGAATAAAATGGGGGAAGATACCGAACTCCGTGATATGTTATTTTAAGGTTCGACGTACGTTTACATGCAGTGAACGTATCCTGTACTAATATATCCATGTATGGGTAGCTATACAGGTTACATAAAAATTTACACCTACCAGATCCTTTTTAATAACTGGAATAATTGCATTAACGATTTGAATTTTTTATGCTAATACAGTAAAATCTCTCTTAAGCAGACATGTTCGGGGCTGTCTGCTTCTAGTAAAAAGTAAAAATTAAACCAATAGCTAGTTGATAATTTGTTACATTTTTTGCTTGATTATTTCTTTCATACCTAATCTGGCTAATCATAAAGTCCGATTTTGTGTTGTTTTTGGCTTTAGATACGCGAATAACATTGCTGCTAAAATTTAAGGGCGATTATTTCCTTCATATCCATAATAATGCGTAATCACCATGGTTTCTGTCAGTTTAATAATGACTAAAATTCAAACGTCAAAATTTAACCGCGGTTAAATTTGTCAAAATTTAATCGCTTGTGCATAATTTTAACATGATTATTAAGGGTGCTTCACCAACTGAATTTTATCTATTTATTCAGGAAATAATCACTCCGAACATCCCGCGTGCATGTAAACTAGCTTGAATAAATTTTGACGATTTTCTGTCAAAATGTTTTGCTCTGAAGAAATATATCTCGTAAATTTCTTAGCAAAACATATATATATAATCCGTGACCTTATCTACCCGTAGGGTGTTAAGGTATTACAATTCAAATAATAATAAAATTCGAAAAATATAAATTATAAATTCACAATTCAGTTACAACTATGCACACTAACTACTATCACTTCCTATAAACATATCTTGCCCATTCTTTTTTGTTTCTTGCCATTCTTGTTCCTTCTTTCCATGTTAGTCCTTGTTTTGTTAAATTTTCCGCTATCACCCCGTCCCATGTTTTTCGTGGTCTTCCTCTTAATCTTTTTTGTGTTGTTTTCGCTAACCATATCCTTTTTGTCTGTCTTTCTTCTTCCATGCGGACCAGATGTCCAAACCATCTTAATTGTTGCTTCGCGATACTTTCCAGAATATGTTCTACATTTAGTTCTTGCCTTATCTGCTCATTTCTTATTCTATCATTTCGGGTAACTCCTTTAACTGCTCTCAGGTACTTCATTTGTATGGCTTGTATTCTGCTCTTCATTTTGTTATTTAAAATCCAACTTTCCGCTCCATATGTTAAGATTGGTTTGAACACTGTGTTATATACGGTTATTTTTGTCTTTCTCGATATTTCCTTTTTTCTTATGAATGTCCTGTTCATTGCATAGTATAGCTTTGTTGTATTTTCTATTCTACTGTTTATTTCCATATCTTCTTTTCCATCTTTGTGTATATTTACTCCTAAATATTTAAATGTCTCTATTTGTTCTATGTTTCGTCCATCTATTTCAATTTTTACTTCCTTTTACCGTAAAGGAAGTATTGGATTCACCCCAAAAATTCGAAATTGAGTTTTCAACAGATCTTCACGTTTTAGAGTCCCCTGATCCCAAAAAACATATTTTTTTTCATTGGTCTGTGTGTCTGTCTGTCTGTCTGTCTGTGTGTCTGTCTGTCTGTGAACAGAATATCTCAAAAACGAAAAGAGGTATGGCGTTGAAACTTCATATATAAGTTTTGTGTACTATGTAGATGAGACAGCAAGCTTTTTAAAAAAATCGCATAACCGGAAGTAGGTGTTTACTCTTGTGATTTTTTAGTTTTTTTCGATTTTTTCAAAAACGGCTCTAACGATTTTTTTAAAACTTTAGATTTTTATTACATTTTTAATGTGCATTAACGTGAGATAGGTGATTTTCCAGTTGAATACTTCTAAAGTGGGTTTCTTTTGTTTTTTTTTCTATTTTTTTATTAACTCCTATTTTAAATAGAACACCCGGTATATTATTACATTTTTGAATTCTGCTTAAGATTTTAGAGAAAATTTGTCTCTTCAACTAACGCTCTATTTTGTACCGTTTTTGTAGAATTCGTAATTTTTGAAAATTTTTGACAAATGCTTAAAAATTAAAAATTAAATATTTAACTAATTATAAGATCACTGTAAAAGGAAGTTGTGTGAGTGTATCACACCAGATTTTTACTCTTGTATCATTTCTTCCTATTGTCATCACTTTTGTTTTTTCTTTGTTTATTTTCAAGTTTCTCTTTTTTAGTGCTGTATTCCATATATTTAAGTTTGCTTGTAGGTCTTTTTCATTCTTTGCATATACTATTACATCGTCAGCAAAGGCACTTTCAGCTATGTCCACCATCTGCATGTTCCTATACCCTACGTGTAATTTCTTTGTTTGTGTTTTTATTTCTTTTAAGACATCGTCAAGTATTATGTTGAAGAGTATCGGACTGAGTATTCCTCCCTGTCTTAACCCTTCCTTGGTCAGAAACTCCTCTGATTTCATATTCCCTGTTCTTACGTAATTTCTAGTTTTCTTGTATATAGTTGCTATGGCTTTTCTCAGTTGTTCATTTACTCCTCTTTTTCTAAGACTATTCCATAATTCTTTTCTTGGGATGCTATCAAAAGCTTTTTCGATATCTATGAACGCTACATATATAGTATTGTTCATATTCTTTTGAATGAGTTGCTTCATTGTAAAAATATGGTCTTGCACCCCTCTACCTTTTCTAAAACCACTCTGTGATTCTTCTAGTTGCTGTTCAATTTTCATTTGTAACCTTTTTTCCAGGACTCTCTCATATACTTTTAACATAGTACTCAGCAAGGTAATTCCCCTATAATTCCCACACTCTCTGTTATCTCCTTTTTTGTATACAGGTAAAATTATTCCCACTTCCCAGTCTTTTGGTATATTTTGTTCCTTCCATATCTTATTAAATAATTTTTGTAAACTTTCTATCCCGTATTCACCCATGTTTTTTATCATTTCCGATGTTATGCCGTCCTGTCCTGCCGCTTTACCTCTTTTCAACCTCTTAATGGCTTCTGTTATTTCTTCCTGTTTAATATCATCATTTTCTATGTATTCGGTGTTTTCTGACGTTTCCTTGTTGTCTGCTATTTCGTCTGGCGTAATTAGTTGTTCTGTATTTAGCATTTCTTCAAAATACTCCTTCCATCTTTTCATTATGTCCTCCTCTTCTTCTAGTATTTCTCCGTTTAAGGATTTAATGAACATATTTCTATTTTGTTTTCCTTTCCGTATTGTTTTTAATAGTCTATAGAATAACTTCTGATTTCCCTTGCTATCTCGCTCCATTTTTTCCCCAAATTCTTCCCAAGATTGTTGTTTCGCTTTCTTCACCATTTCTTTGACTTTTACCCTCTGTTCTTTATACTTGTTATAATTTACGTGATTTTTTTCGCTAAGATATTTTTTCCATTTTTGTTTTTTCAGCTTTACTTCTTTTTGAATTTTCTCGTTCCACCATCTTGTTTGTTTTTTGGTTATGTCTGTTTTGATACATCCGCAGGTTTCTTTTGCTATTTCTATTATTTTATCTTTAATTGCTCTCCACATGTCTTCTATTGTCATGTTATTTATACTTTCCGTGATTTTATTCATTTCTGCCTCTATTTTCTCTTTATATAATTTGGCTGTTTCTTCTTCTCTAAGCTTATATGTCCTGATTACTTCTTTTACTGCTATGTTCTTATTCTTAATTTTAATTTGTTCTTTTTGTTTCTTATTTTTTATTTCTATTTTTGCTAATACCAAGTAGTGGTCTGAGTATATTTCACATCCTCTTCTCACTCTTGTGTCTTTTATTTCTCTTCTATAATTCTTATTAACAATAACGTAATCTATTAATGATCTTTCTTTTCTGCTTACTATTTCTCTTGTAAATTTATGCGTATCTTTGTGTTTATAGAATGTATTTGTCACTATTAAGTTGTTTAAAATACAAAAGTCTATTAATCTTCGTCCATTATTATTTCTGTCCTCTTCTCCATATATACCTATTGTACTTCCTGTTTCATCGTCTTTTCTTCCAACTCTTCCGTTTAAATCTCCCAGGATTAATAATCTTCCCACACTTTCTTCGGTCACTTCTGTTAGTTGATCCCAAAACGCATCTTTTATACTGGTCTTTTCATCCTCATTGGGCCCATATACAACTATAATTGTGGTTTTTACTGCTTCATCTATTTCCATTTCTATTTTCAAATTCTTTCTGATACTCCTTCCCATTTTCGTATGTATTTCAAGTTTTCTTTGTTAACAAAACATCCTACCCCTTCTCTAGCTCTATTTCCTTCTTCTACCCCACTATATATCAACATGTGCCCTCCTTTTAATAATGTATCTCCTTTACCTTTCTTTTTCGTTTCGTAATACCCACAATATCTGCCTTCACGTTTTCCAATTCTTCCACTAGCTCCTCTTCCTTTCCTGTTAGACTCCTAACGTTCCACGTTCCTATTTTCCAAAGTTTTCCACTCTTTATTATTTTTCCTTGTAACATATCGTTTTCCTTGTCCATAGCACGGTCTTCATCTGTTTTATCCATCCTAAGTGTTTTATCTAGTTTTTTGATTTTTCCAGTTTATTTATGTGGGGATTCCATTGCCATGTTTCATTCCCACAAGAGTAACAAGGTCTAAAAGTGCCATTGATTATATATTTACTAATTTTAATAATATTATAACAAAGAAACAAATTATTCAAGACGGGTTATCCGACCACTCTGCACAGGTAGTTTCTTTTCTTGTAACAGATGAAAACAATTATATCTCTTATAAAAGTCGATCGTTCTCAAAGAAAAACATCAAACTATTTATGAATTATCTTGAAATTGAAGATTGGCATGATCTCATAAACTGTAATAGTGATATCAATAATAAGTTTAGTATTTTTAATAATACACTATTATATTACTATGATCTTAGTTTTAAACTTGTTACTAAAACAAAACATAATCTTTGCAAAACTAAAAACTGGATAACAACAGGCATAAAAGTATCAGCAGCAAACCTTAAAAAGGATTAATTACTTTAAACTATTATAACACGTACAAAAAAATTTTCAGACATAATTAGACTTGCAAAACAATTGCATTATAACAATCAAATACTGCATTCCGATAACAGATCAAAAGTGGTATGGAACATCATAAGTTCTTCAATAAAAAATTTAAAAAAACATACAGAAAATAGTAATAGAATAATAAATGAAGTTGAAATTGTAGATAAGAAGGAAATAGCAAATGCGTATAACGATTTCTTTGTAAATTTGCCGAAGGAGATAAGTACGAGCCAACAAAATGTCTACAACAGTAATAACTATACAAAGAAATCAAATTTTACAGACAAAACTATTTTTCTTGAGGCAGCTACTGAATCTGAAGTCATCAGTATTATAAAAAACACTAACTCATCTGGTCCTGATCAATTCTCTACATCTATCATAAAAAACTGTGCTATCCAATTAGCTAAACCACTATGTCATATAATCAACATTTGTATCACTGAAGGCTGCTTTCCGAATATGTTAAAAATCTCCAAAGTCATTGCTCTATTTAAAAAAGGTGATCAGAAATTACTATCGCCCAATTTCATTTTTGTCGGTATTTTCCAAAATAATTGAGAAAATTCTAGCTAAAAGAATAACAAAATTTTTAGAACTTAATAATCTATTATCAAACTTACAGCACGGTTTTAGGCATAACAAATCGACTATGTCAGCTGTACTAACACCCGTATTCATAATCGTTCGCCGGCGAGTTGCCGGAGTTTCGTTATGAATAGTATGTTGGCAGCACTGTACGTCAATGTCAAAGTCGAGGTTATCAGGTTAGGTCTTCCGTCAGTTTTGACAGAAATTGAAACCAAATCTAACCTGCTAACCTCGAATTTGACGTAGACGTACAGTGCCGCCAACATACTATTCATAACGAAACTCCGGCGACTCGCCGGCAAGCCGCTGGCGAACAACTATGAATACGGCTGTAAGTGTTCTCGATATAATTTATAGGCAACTAGATAAAAATAACAAAGTGGTGGCTCTCTTTGTGGATCTGTCAAAAGCTTTTGACTGCGTTGACCATGAAATTCTGTTACAAAAAATGGAGTTATGGGCTACGTGGTAAATGCAATAATTTATTAAGGTCATATGTAAACAATAGAAAACAGTTTGTTAACTTTCTTGGTCAAAATTCTGATAAACTTGTAATTGATGTTGGTGTTCCACAGGGAAGTGTTTTGGGCCCGTTGTTATTTTTACTATATTGTAATGATCTAGATAATCATCCCTCTATATCTCACTGCGAATTTGCAGATGATATGACAATGGTAGCTTACAACAAAGATCAAGACGACGTTAATCGACAGCTAAACAACAATTTATAATTATCTTAGTAGTATTCAGTTGAAAATTAACCAAGAAAAAACACATATCTTACAATTTCACCTACATACTGCCAACTATACGAGTAGTCCTCTAATTAGGCTAAATGGTAAAACCATTGAACAAGTAACAAGTTTCAAACTACTGGGAATACATATAGACATATCACTATCATGGCGGGATCACGTTAATTATGTTTGTAACAAATGTGCAAGTACTTGTTTTAAACTGAAAAGACATCACAAAGATTTTTTATTACTCAAATTTTGAATCTGTTATAAGATATGGAATTATTTCGTATGGACACTCGTCAGCTGCAAACAGAGTATTTTTAATGCAAAAAAGAGCTTTACGTTGTATGTTTGGTCTAAAATATAGAGAGACTTGTAAACAAATTTTTATCAGAGAACAAATACTCACCTTTCCTTGTATTTATATATTAGAAAGTCTAAAATTTGTGAGACAAAATATTTCTAATTTTAACCTACAAAATGAATATCACAATTATAATACTCGCCATGGCCAAAATCTGCAATACGACATACACAGACTAGAGCTTTACAAATCAAGCCCTTACTATATGGGGGCCAAATTATACAACAAGCTACCGAGTAGTATTAAAAACTTCAGTATAAAAAATTGTGTTTCCCATATCAAGGAATTGGTAGTGTCCAATGCTTTTTATTCTGTAAACGAATTTTTGTACCATGTTTTTTTATATAATTAAGTATCTGTAATTTTAATTTTACCCAGTAAGTATTCCTTTTAAAAAAGACTTACCGTATTTCCTGTATTGTGATCTATATGGGGTAAATAAAGAATTTTTATTTATTTTATTTATTTATACTAACTTTTTAAATTCATCTACTATTTTAAAATACTTGACACGCATCATTGAAAAGGTGATTTAATAAGCTACCTGACGGTAATAAATAAAAGATGTGTTGCTATTTGAAGGAAACGAGTAATTTCGGTTTATTTATTGCGAAATATGGTCGTCCGTAAAATACTTGTTACAGGTTACAGAAAGTAGATTGGGACGCGGTGAAAATCGGAACTAATGTTAGAATCTAGTAATTTTCAAGTTTCGTATTGGTAACATTTTTACATCTATCATATTGACATTAAATTGTTAACCTTATTTAAGCTAAATGACACAATAAATCAGAGGCGTACGCAACATTGCGGTATGGTATATTATCAGTTCTTGAATGTTAATAGGATTGCGGAAATAATGATGTACGTTGAACAACCAGGCTGTGTTAAACCTTCTATCCCAGCAACAGCAATTTCCACACTTTAAAACACAAAGAATCTGTCATATGACGTTAGACACAAACGAAATCCCTCTACCCACCGTTACTGTTTACTTGTCATTTAAAATATAACCTAACTTTGTATGTTTTTGACAACTTTCCACATATTGCCAATTCATCAAATATGATCAAAGCGTCTTTCATGACCTACCTTGACACCCAATCTACTTTCTGTGACCTGTAGTTCATCCGTGTTTCTCTAACAAATGAATTAGACATTATTATACAACCTGACACCAACCATTTCAACGTTTCCATGGCCTGCTATCTAACAGATATGTTGTTTTAACGAATTTACGGCCATCTTTGAGATTTGTTAAAAAGTAACTCAGGAGGCCATTTTTGAAACAAATGATAATGTGTGATAAGTCATTGAAAAGGTAATTTTTTTGCACATTTCAAATATTGAATCAAAACTGTAGGTTTCTATTTAAAGTAAAAAAGTTGATTTTAAATGTTTGTTTATGCTAAAAATGCATTGTACCCTAAAAGTTCGAAATTTTTATTTTGAAAATCATGGGAAAAACTAGGGGGGTAACAACTTTCGTGGTCACCCGGTATATGAAAATCTCCCATTAGTATTTTTAATCCTTTGGTTGTTTCCCATTTCTTGCAGCTATTCGTAGCACTTTTCTTTATTTGTTTTTTTCGCTTCATTTGGAGCATAGCCTAAGAATTCCTGTATCTTTATTTTTATCTTCCTTCCTTATTTTTATTTCCACCTTCATCAATCTACCTGACCTTAGTACCCATCCAACTGTTCTGCTATTAGACGTGTTCTTTCTCATGCATCAGCTCTCTTCTACGGGGTGATTCAAAAATGGCGCATTTCCTCTGGAGGGGTTGTTGGGGACTACTAGCGGAGTACAAATCACAAAAAAATCTTTACAATCATTCCATACAATATTTTTTTTAAATTCAACATTGAATCGAAGATTATTATTGTTATTAAACATCCCAATTCAAAAAACTGACAGTTTCATCAAACTTAATCTAAAATTTGTTTTCAAAACTAGGCACCAAAAGCTGAAATTTTGAAAACTAAAATTTTAGGTTAAGTTTGATGAAACTGTCAGTTTTTTGAAGTGGGATGTTTAATAACAATAATAATCTTTGATTCAAACGTTGTATTTTTAAAAAATATTGGTAAATAGCTTATTTCAAAATATTTCAGAGGAATGATTGTAAAGATTTTTTTTTCCATACTCCGCTAGTAGTTCCCAACAAACAACCCCTCCAGAGGAAATGCGCCATTTTTGAATCACCCTGTATATTGGAACGTTGTTAGTTCTTTTTCTTTTCCTGATAAGCTCGTAGTTTTCCTAGTTCCAATTTTAGTTATAACTCTTGTTTTTACTTTTTTTCTTACCCATTTTCTCGCCTGGTTTTGTAGCTGATGATCCATCCTTTTCCTGATTGCTTAATTTACCGTGAATGGTATTTGAAGCTATAGAAATAAAAAATAACCAATCAATATAAATAGGGAAAATGTTAAATGTGTAAACTTCCTTTTCTGTTCTATCTCCTGGTGTTATTTAGCATTTTACTTAATGTTAGTACCAGTAAAGTAATTGTTTTTACGCTGGCTTTTCACTGCTCTTAAAACTGGAACACTTACCCTTAATCGTTGCACCCGAAAATAATAAGCAATGCATGATTTAGAATATATTTAATGCATCCAAAGAACGCACAACATACAAAATACAGGTTCACACCTAAGCCGCGGTGCTTTCGGGTACAAGGGCGGAAGTGTTCTCCCTGCGCTCCCTCGCTTAACGTGCGCCTAACCCTCTGATACAAAACTACTTAAGTCAAGCGCCGCTTTTTCCACTAAGGGCGTGGCGCCAAATTTGAATTTATGCATAGGCATAAACATACTCCCCCCCGTTGAAAGGATGACTTTCAACGTAAAACACATACGAATGGATAATAATCAAATTTATGTTACAATAAAAATGGCATCTTAATCTAGCTATTTACAACAATTTATTTAATACTAGTCTACCTCTGCTAAACTAACGCTAAACGTCACTGATCGGAAGTGCGCAAGTTTTTGAAACGGCACGTTTTATGCTGCCCTTGGCAGTTTTTATTGTTGCGACGCGCACGACACCATCTGCACCTGCGTGCACTGTCACTACACGTCCCAAGATCCAGTTTAGAGGGGATGTGTTGTCGTCTTTGACGACCACCAATGCTCCTGGCTGAAGATCGGGTGCTCGAAGCCTCCACTTAGAGCGTTGCTGCAGCTCCGATATGTATTCTTTACACCATCGTGCCCAAAAGTTTTGCACGATTTGTTGAAGCCTTTGGAAGAGCGAAAGGCGATTCTCAGGCAGCTGTCTTAGATCGTTGTCCGGTATGGCTACAAGCGACCTTCCAACCAAAAAGTGAGCCGGAGTAAGGGGAAGGAGATCGTCAGGATCGGAACTTAAAGGGGACATTGGTCGGGAATTCAATATGGCTTCTATTTGAACAAGCACAGTATTCATCTGTTCATAAGTTAATAAAGCATTACCAACCACTCTCTTCAAATGATGCTTAGTTGACTTGATACCCGCTTCCCATAACCCGCCGAAGTGAGGGGAACTGGCTGGAATGAAGTGCCAGCGCAGTCCTTCGTTCTGAATTGACGCAGACAAGTCTCTTTCATTATCTTTAAGAAATGCTCCTAGAGCTTTCAACTCGTTATTGGCACCGACAAAATTAGTGCCGTTATCTGAATAGATATGCGTTGGTTTACCACGTCGTGATACAAATCGCTTTAATGCCATGATAAAACAGTCCTTAGTCAAATCAGTTACGAATTCTATATGAACGGCCTTAGTAGCAAAGCATACAAAAAGCGCAATGTAACCTTTATTAGTTTTACAGCCACGACCAGCTCTATTTTTTATCAAAATCGGACCGCCGTAATCAACACCCACGCATGCAAAGGGAAAGGTTGCTTCAACCCTATTTTTTGGCAGTTCTCCCATAAGGGGATTAACTGATTTTGGGTTTGCACGGAAACAACGAAAGCACCCCCGGACAATACCTCTGGTCGCATTGCGACCTGAGATAGGCCAAAATCTCTCGCGAATGGTGGCTAATACAAGTTGAGGTCCCGCGTGACCTAATTTAATATGCTCTGCTTTCAATATTAATTTTGTTAATCGATTATGGCCGTGTAAAATTATTGGGTGTTTTTTATCATACGGAAATTCCGAATTCCGCAGGCGACCTCCTACGCGTAGAATGCCCCTATCATCGACGAATGGATTTAATTTTAAAATTGTACCTTTGGATTGTAACGTCTTTCCGTTTTTTAAATCTGTTATTTCTTTGTGAAATATCTGATTTTGCGCAATTTTAATCAAATGTATAAGTGCTTCATGTCTTTCATCTACGCTAATGGGACCTAGGGCGCGAGATTCCTGAGTTTTTAAACAATTGCTCTTAAACCTATAACAATACGCGGCGACGCGGATTAGCCTATCTAGATTGGAATATTTAGAAATGTCAATTGCGGGCGAGTTAATCAATACTAATGATTGGACGGATGTTCGCATCTCCGGTAAATTGTCTGCCTTTAAAGCAAGCGTAGGCCACTCATCTTCCGAATCTAACAGCCATTGAGGCCCGTTCCACCAAATATTAGATAACTGCAAATTTTTGGGATTAACTCCACGTGATAACAAATCCGCAGGATTATCGTGAGTGTGAACGTGACGCCATTTTCCAAATTTGGTTAATTCTAGAATTTCACATACTCTATTGGCAACAAAGGTCTTTAATACACTAGGAGGTGTGTTTAGCCAGCCTAATACTATAGTTGAATCACACCAGAATGTGCAAGAATTGAAATTCAAATCTAAAGATCCGTTTACCTTATTAGCCAATTTTGCCAAAATTAATGCACCGCATAATTCGAGGCGCGGTAACGTTGTTATCCTTTTAAGAGGAGCAACCCTTGTTTTGGCACACAAAAGGCGTGCAAATACGTTGCCCTGTTCATCCGTGGACCGCACATAAATGCTACAACCGTACGCGACCTCAGAAGCATCAGAAAAAGCGTGCATTTCAATTTTTATTGGCTTGCTACAAATAACGTGACGAGGTATAGTAACCTCATTTAAATGTGAAAACTCGTCTTTTAACTTCGTCCATTTTACGTGAAGGTGTGGCGGTACAGATTCGTCCCATGATATATTTTCCTGCCAAAGTTGCTGAATAATAATTTTAGCAATAACTACACATGGACTAACCAAACCTAGGGGATCAAATATCTGCGCCACTGCTGATAAAATGTTGCGCTTCGTAACTGCTTGATTTTCCGAAGTGTCATTTATTTGATATGTCAATGTGTCTGTCCTAGCGGACCAAATCAAACCTAATGTTTTTGTGTTGTCGCTTAAACACATATCTAAAATTTGGTTAGATGGATTAGTATCACCGAGAGCCTTCAGTATTTCCGTGGAGTTTGACACCCACTTACGCAGTTGGAAGCGACCGCGCTTCAATACGTTGGAGACCTGTTCGCACGTATGAATAACAGAATCTATAGAATCCCCACCTGATATATAATCATCGACATAGAAATCATTTTTTATAGCCCTTGCTGCATCAGGTAGCTCGGCTTCACATTCGTTTGCCAATTCAAATAAACAACGTATGGCCAAAAACGAGGCCGATGCTGTACCATAGGTGACAGTGTTTAATTCGTAGGCGTCTAAATGTGAATCGACATTTGATCTCCACAGAATGCGCTGTAATGGCCTTTGAGAAGGTTCAATCAAAATTTGCCTATACATTTTCTCAATGTCGGCCGAAACAACAAATGAATATTTCCTAAATCGCAGAATTATCGAAAGGAGATCGTTCTGTATCACCGGCCCTACCATCTGAAGATTATTAATTGAATAGCCGGTATTCGTTAACGCGGAACCGTTGAACACCACTCTGAGCTTGGTACTCACGCTGTCCTCTCGCAAAACTCCGTGGTGAGGCATAAAATATGACGCGCAATTAAGATCGTTAATGTTAAATACTTTTGACATGTGCCCTAATTCCTGGTATTCCGACATAAAGTTAACGTACCTTTCCTTTAATAAAGGATCAGAATGCAGGCGCCTCTCTAAAGCAAAGAACCGACGCTTGGCCTGCTTCATCGACGAGCCTAATTTTTCGATTGATTCTTTAAAGGGAATTGATACTATGAATCTACCGTCTTGATCTCGCCTTGTCGTTTAATAATAATAATGTTTATTAATAGCACTTGGCTAACAATAAATACAATAATTATATTCTATACACTAAAACACGCATATACTACAAAGAGTTAACACTTAGAATCTCTCTTTTACATATAATATACAAGATTTCTTAAAACTAATCAAAGTCTCACAGTTCTTTACATTCATTGGTAGCTCATTGTAATACTTTAAGCCCTTATAGAATAGGTTATTTTGACTAAAGCTACTACTAACTCTATCTATATAAAAGTTATTTTTTGTTCGAGTATTGTGTGTATGTACATCTCTAACAAATTTACAGTTATCTAGAAGATGTTCTGGTAACATATGGTTTAACATTTTATAAATAAATGTTAAGGTGTTATATATAATAGTTTGTCTGACACTCATGAGATTTGTACAGTTTAACATATCATTTATCCTAGTATATTTATCACATCCTAATATAATTCTCATTGCTTTATTTTGTTTCTTTTGTATAGCATCCAATTCGGTGTTGTTCATAAGGAGTAACAATGTCGAACAAAAATAAAAATGAGGCGCTATAATTGTTTTGTATACTGTTAATTTAGTCCAACTACTTAAATATTTTGAAATTCGACTTAGAACATTGACTTTTTTTGCTATTTTACTTATGATATAATTAAAGTGTTCGGAAAATGTTAAATGTTGGTCTATTATACATCCTAGATATTTAAATTCTACTACCATATCTATAATAGTATTGCTAATTTTAACATTATGTATATTGTCTATAAAATTGAGCTTTTTACTCTTATTTTTTATTATCATCATTTTTGTTTTAGTTGTATTTAATTGTAGAAAATTATTATTCAACCATTCATATAAGTTGTTAAGCTCGTTATTTAATATTTGTGTGATTTCATCTAGGTTATCACTCATTACATATATTATTGTGTCATCTGCAAATAGTTGGATTTTACAGTTTTTTATTATTTTAACAATGTCATTAATATACAGGATAAAGAGTATAGGCCCCAGGACTGTCCCTTGAGGGACGCCATATTCCGACGTTAATGTGGATGAAACTCTACCGTATTTTGTCACTTGCGTTCGCTCACTCAGATATGTTTTAAACCAATTTATAATGATCTGTCCAAACCCGTATTTTTCCATTTTGAGTAGAAGTAACTGTCTATTTATAGTTTCAAAGGCTCTTTTAAAATCCAGAAAAACCACTCCAACCATTTTTCCTTCTTCGAGGGAACTCTTCCAGTTCAATAAAACACTTTGTAGAGCAGTTTCACATGAATTTTTGCTCCTAAAACCAGCTTGATAGTCACTCAGAATCTTGTTTTTCTCAATAAACTGCACTATTTGTTCTTTGACACACATTTCTAGCAATTTCTCATAAGGTGGAACTATATTTATTGGTCTGAATTCTTCACTCTGTATTGTAGAGGCCTTTTTTTCTACTGGGATAATTGTGCTTAGTTTCCATTTTGACGGGAATGTACCTTTTTCTAAACTTGTGTTGATTAAAGTCAATATTTTATCACCAATTATTTCGAATGCTACTTTTAGTATATTAGTTGTTATTCCATCTATGTTGCTTTCCTTATTTTGCATCGATTTTATTTTAACTTTTAAATCAGACATTTCTAATCTGCAAAATGCTTCCATTTTGTAGTTACTTTGTATAAGCTCTATACTCTCAAAGTGTGTTTTAGTAGGTGTAATATTTTCAGTGATTTCTCTGATACTGTTTAGAAAAAGTATATTGAAGTTCTCACTAATTTCTTTTCCTGTTACTATTCTATCACCGAATATTATTTCATTCTTCAAGTTTTCGTGTCCCTTATTATTAACAATTCTTTTTAGAGTCTTCCACATTTCAGCAGAGTTATTTCTGACTTCATCTATTTTTTCGTGATAATAGTTTAACTTAGTTTGTCTTATTAATGACACAACTATGTTCCTTTGTTGTTTGTAGTTGTCCCAATCCTGTGTGTTTCTCGTTCTTATACTTATTTTATAAAGTTGGTCTCTCCTTCTGATTTCATTGTTTATTTCTTCACTCCACCATGATTTATTACCCCATTTTCCTGTCTCAACTCGTTCTTGTATTGGAGCAAATTCATTTAATACACAAATGATATTATATGTTAAATTATCGGCTAATGTATCCACATGTGTTGTATTTGATTCCCATGCCATATCTAATAACTTAAGTTGAAATCCCATTGTGTCCATAGATTTGTAGTTCCTAAAATACATTTTTTTAGTACAATTTGAGTGTGCTTCATTTATGTTGATTGAAATAATCGAGTGATCTGTGATTTTTGGTGTTAAATGTACTTCGTGCTTTAATTCTTTTTTATTTGTTAGCAAGAGATCAATTTTTGTAGCTGAGTTGTGGGTTATTCGAGTGCACTGTTCGACTAATTGGTAAAGGCCATGTTTGTTGATAAGATTTTTTAGTCTATTTGCATAGAAACTATCTCCTTTTAGATCTAAGTTGAAATCTCCTAAGATTATAAGTATGCCATTAGTATTTATGTTTTCTAATAGCTCATCCAGTTTTGTTAGAAATTCAGCGTCACTTGCACTAGGTGAATGATAAAGAGCGTATATGTAATATTTTTGTTTCTTTATAGTAATTTCAAGTCCGGACAACCAAAGGTTTTTATTGTATTCAAGATTTGTAATTTCTTTAAATCTATACTCTTTCTTGACATATATTAGAGTTCCTCCAGTATGAGAGCTTGTTGAAATGCCACATTAACAAAATGTTTTTCCGTTGCAATTTCCTCTTGGGACCATGATTTAATAATTGGAAAATCCTCAATCTCCCAGAACTTGGCTACTTGAGTTTCTAAACCTTTACTAAAATGACAAGCAACCCTGGTGGGTTGTTTTTCGCCAACGGGCCCTGAAATAACCCAACCTAATGATGTTTTCTGCAAAATGGGTTGATTTGCGCCTAGTCTAATTTGACCCACTAAAATTAAACTCCAAAACAAATCTGCACCTATCAAAAGGTCAATGGGACCTGGCTCATTGAATGTGGAATCTGCAAGCGTAATGTTTGCAGGTATTTGCAATTTTGAAACGTCCACGAAAAAATTAGGAAGATTTCCCGTAATCGCGGGCAAAACAAAACAAGTTAGTTGAGCTACAAATAAACCGCGCTGCGAGAATATTTTAACAGTACATTTTTTCTGGCTATGAGACGTTAAATTGTTTAATCCCGAAACCGCAAGTTTGGTATTTTCCAATTTTAGTTTTAGAGTAGAACAAAGCTGTGCGGTTATAAAACTGGATTGGGATCCACTATCCAAAAGGGCGCGAATGCGATGGGTTTTTCCCGTAGAATCGGCAAGCAATACGCATACTGTAGACAATAATGCCTGACCGCTTGCCATGTTTAAAGCTGACAAGGCAATATTTGAACTTTCGCCTGAGGGGGCTGGGGATGGCTCCGCAGCCGTAATCGGAGCCCTCACAAAATTCCTTTCAAGGTGAAGCAAAGTGTGGTGTTTAGCCCCGCATTTTCTGCATTTGCTGGATTTACAGGACCTGTTAAAATGACCTCGCTTTAAACAATTTAAGCAGGCTTTGACATTCCTTGCTTGATCAATTCTTTCCTGAACGGATAAATTTAAGGCGGCTTTGCAATCCCATGGGGAATGCTCTTCGTTGCAAAACAGGCAACATTCCTTTGTACCGACAAACGACCTCGAATTGAACTTCGGCTTGTTGTCAGAAATTTTGTCCGAATGGCGCAATTCCAAAGTTTCCAGGAGGTCGGCACGCGATCTAAGAAATTTTAAAAGATCTTCAAGCGAGGGAAGTGAATTTTCCCATTTGTGCTCCTCCCACTGCCTAATTGTGGCTCTATCTAATTTTGAACAAACTATGTAAATAACTAAAGTGTCCCATTCTTTCGTGGGCTGATTTAACAAACTTAGAGAGCGCAAATGCTTTAACACGTTATCTATTAATTTTCGAATCTTGTCAGCGGATTCCTTAACCAAAACCTCTAAATTAAATAGAGCCTTTACGTGATTGTGGACCAATAAGCGTGTGTTATTGAACCTTTTACATAAAATGTCCCATGCGGTTAAATAATTCGATGCCGAAAATTCAAGGGATTGGATCACTTGCGCGGCCGTGGACGTTAGGGAACTTCGCAAATAATGTAGCTTTTGTATATTGTTTATACTACTATTTTCATGAATTAGCGATTGGAATGTATCACGAAATTCCAACCAACGCTCATATGTCCCGTCAAAACAGGGGAGCTGGATTGTTGGCAATTTAATGGCATTTAAAGCGTAATCATTATTTGACGATGCTGAAAGAGACTGACCTACGCCATTGTTCGCAGTTTTAAATTTCTCAATTAACGTTTTCGCCTTTGCGATGGACGAATAAAATAGCTTGTCAAAATTTTCGCGCTCTACCATATGTGATTCATCTTCACCCTCTTCTAAACATTCGAGTTCCATTTGAACACTTTCGAATTCATCAATTAAAGCATTGGTTTTAAGAACCCTATCTTGTATTTCAATCACAGAAACATCATCCAAAGTGGCGTCGGAAGCAACAATCTGCTCAATGTGATTTTTGAAAATTGTAAGCCGCGATTTTACTGAACCGCGTTTTCGCCTAAGGGCTTGAATTTCAGCAGCATTTTCGTTCGACATAATGAATTTGTGCTTGTACAAACGGAAAGGGATACAGAATAAAGGAAAAAATATGGCTCACTTACGGTTTTTGGCAGCGTCGCGTAGCCGAAAAGGATCTTTGTCCAGATGCGCTTCTTACAAGGGCCGGTGCAAGGTCAATGCGACTGCGTTGGTCCACTGTAATCGCTTGTTTTCTTGGAATTCTGGGTGCGTCTTCCTACAAGGGCCGGTGCAAGGTCGATGCGATGTGACTGCGATGGTCCACTGTAGACGCTTGGCTTCCTGGTGGTAACGCGATGCCGAAAATTCGAAAACCAAAGGGCCATCCGGCTCGAAGGACCAGATGTTTTTACGCTGGCTTTTCACTGCTCTTAAAACTGGAACACTTACCCTTAATCGTTGCACCCGAAAATAATAAGCAATGCATGATTTAGAATATATTTAATGCATCCAAAGAACGCACAACATACAAAATACAGGTTCACACCTAAGCCGCGGTGCTTTCGGGTACAAGGGCGGAAGTGTTCTCCCTGCGCTCCCTCGCTTAACGTGCGCCTAACCCTCTGATACAAAACTACTTAAGTCAAGCGCCGCTTTTTCCACTAAGGGCGTGGCGCCAAATTTGAATTTATGCATAGGCATAAACAGTAATGATCACTCGATATCTGCTTCTTGCATCAGTGGTACATTTAAAATGGCCGGTCATTTGTCGTTGTTACTAGGAACTAATCTATAATTTATTTTTCTTTTCTATTTGTGACTTAAGTTTAAACTGGGGATTTAATATCAACAAACTTTTGCTGTAAGAAGAATTAAATTAAAATAGAAAGCGAAATACATGGAGATCGACAAAACTCTGGAGACCACAATTAATATAATATCAAGAACACTACAAAGTCAAGATTTTCAGAAGAAAGTGTGGCAGAAAGGAAGTTAACGGAGAGTAAAAGAAGAGAACAAATAAACAACTGTATGAACTGTATAAAGAAGGTAAGCTAAGGACATTTATTAAATTGCAAATAATTAGGGTAGTTAGGACACATCGGGAGCAAAAGAAGAGCAAGCAATAAATATATCCTAACCGAAGAGCCACACAAGGCCAAAAAAAAAAGAAATGAATAGCAGTAGAGGACTTATAGAGGTTAGGAATCGTAAACTGGGAAGAAATGCTTCTATAGAAAAGAGAATGGAAGAAGATAATATTAAAAGTCTAGGGTCTAGATGACCTACTTTTGTATGGGATGGTGTTCAAAATATGTTCCAAACATTAAGGATGATTTCATGAAGTAAATTTTATATGATTCATAGACCTAAACACCTAAATGTCGTTTCCATTTCAAGACACTGTTTTGGAATGCAAACATTAAGGCCATGAAAACTGTAAAATTGCTTGATAAACACAAAAGTGTAGATGTTGTTGTCATAGTCTTGTTTCTTCGTGATTTATTTCTTGAAGTAATGAAGTTAAATAAATTATTATTGATATGACTGATGGTTGACGGTTATTTTATAGGTCAGAATAAAATGCTGTCTCTTCAAAACAACATTTTGACCATGGCTTTTAACCCTAGAACGCATACATCTAAGAAAGTTACATTAAGGCATATGTGGTGTCGTATACGACACCACACCTTTTTTGTTTAATGAGGCACTTTAAATTTACTATACGCCTTTTTTAATATCTGGAATTTAATTTTGACTGCATAGATGCTTATTAAAGCGCAAAACGAAAGTTAAAATTGTTAAAATATTTATTTCAGTATTGTCAACTGATTCAGGTTATCCAGAGCCTGCTGCTATTGAGTTTTTAAAAAACCATCCGGTAGTCTCTGCTGAGCACATAAATTACGCTGCAGGTTATCAGGTTAGGTTATGCCTCAGTTTTATGACAGACTGACGCAAAATCTAACTTGCTAACCTCGAATTTGACATAGACTTACAGTGCCACCAACATATCATTCATACGTTTGAATTTCCACGGCCTGCAGAGGATCTTTTTTTTTGGATCTCTCGATATTTGCATCATAACCTCAAAAAGTTATTTAATGTCAGTTGAAATTAGTTCTAATTATAAGGGTCACCAACTCTGTTCCTTTTAGTAATTATAGTTAAAATATTGTCGAATGATCTTTGTAATATGTTATTTTGGTTGTCTGCTCCACTCTATCTGTTCGGCGGCTCAAGTATAATAACTAATTGGCAATCCTATAAAGACAGTAGTGATAGCTATTTTAACAAATTCCACTTCGCATTACATTACTATGAAAATTATGTACGTGAACTGATAGATGGCAAGTTGTTACCGACCAACGCCTACCGAGAAAACTTGTTACGTGATTGCATAGATGGTGTCATATGCGACACCAAGTAACTCAAAAATTAATTATAAAGCTTGTAACAATTTTTGGAAATTAAAAATGAAAGGGATATATTAACAATAATCTTCTGGAGAGGTACTGAAAATATGAATATGATAACATAACAGCAAATCACTAAAAGCTAGATAGTTAAATAGGTGGTGTCTCATATGACGCCACCTATGCGTTCTAGGGTTAATTCCACCTGAAAACATTACTTAAAACTTCACGCTCTATTTCTGAAACCAAACCATATAAGGCTAAAGTTCATCTGAACTTGTTTTCACAAAATAATTTGAGTCACGTCTAGTGATGCGACGAGCGAATATTACCAACCGAATATTCCTATAAATTCCGTAACTTACGGTAATATTCGCTCACCCTCAAAGGAATATTCGCTTTTTGGTAATGTATTACGGAAATATTACGGTTATATTACCAAGCACATTCGCAGTAATATTACCCGAATACATTCGCGTTAGCTTCTGTGTACTTCCCCGGCTTTCGTCGCTGAAAATTACAGAAGCACACTCGTGCTGTATCGTTGCGTGTTGTCGGCCAGCAGTCTGTCGTAAGAAACCAACGCATTTGCTGCTATTTGTTTCTGATTCTTTAGGCGGTTGTAGTAAACCAAAGTGCTAAGTGTTACTTATAAAAATATAAGATATGCCTAAATATAAAGGACCCATATGGCACTTTAAGGAAAGGTCATTAAATGGGAAAGATTATTATGACTGTATTTTTTGTGGTCAAAAATATGATGCAGGAGCATTTGACTAAATGTCACAAATGTCCAAAAAATGTAAAACAATTTTTTTTAAATATAACGCAGGTAAGATGCTTTTTAAAACATTTTCTCAGTATATTTAAAAAAGATCTTATTGAGCGGTTTTATTTAGCTTGCCCTGTGTGTTGTTGGCTCAAATTTAGTAATTTTACCCCCTTTCTGTTGACCGATTGATCTGAAATTTGGTACCCGCATTTAGTTCTGATGACAATACAATTATGTATGTTCAGTATCATTGTAAATCAAAGATGGCCGCAACCACAAAATGGCGGATTACACGTTACAGAAAGTAGATTGGGACGCGATGAAAATCGGAACTAATGTTAGAATCTAGTAATTTTCAAGTTTCGTATTGGTAACATTTTTACATCTATCATATTGACATTAAATTGTTAACCTTATTTAAGCTAAATGACGCAATAAATCAGAGGCGTACGCAACATTGCGGTATGGTGTATTAGCAGTTCTTGAATGTTAAAAGGATTGTGGAAATAATGATGTACGTTGAACAACCAGGCTCTACTAAACCTTCTATCCCAGCAACAGCAATTTCCACACTTTAAAACACAAAGAATCTGTCATATGACGTTAGTCACTGCGCAAACGAAATCTCTCTACCCATCGTTACTGTTTACTTGTCATTTAAAATATAACCTAACTTTGTATGTTTTTGACAACTTTCCACATATTACCAATTCATCAAATATGATCACAGAGCCTTTCATGACCTACTATGACACCCAATCTACTTTCGTGACCTGTACAGTATTGGAGAAGATTTTTCCGATTAGAAAAATATTTAAATTATTTGATGTTTTATAATTAGTTGTCATTCATCAGTATCCTTTATCTAATAGACTTGTTCGTCCGGGACGCTGTTTCAGCAGCCAAACCGTAAGAGATAGAGAAAAAAGTTATTAAAGTTATATGTTTGGAATGGTCATGTCAGGTCAGGAACCGAATTTCAGTCACGTGACACTAATTATTATCTTAATTATAATCCTAACTTTTTAGGTTAGTTTCTAGGCAAATTTTATCAACGCGAATGCGACTGTTAGTTTGCTACCAACAATGACGTCATACGTACGTGTGGTGAATACGCGTTCTATTTGCAAAACGGTCTTTTTTGTTTTATTAAATGAGACATTTGTCTCACTGGACTGCTAGTTTCTTCTAAATAGACTTACTTTTTAAAATATTTTTATTTTTTTATTTTTATCTGTTTAGGTTTTATTTGTAGGTACTTAAGAAAATACATTATGTTATTTAGGTTAAAATTGTTTTTACATTGTACATATTATACAATAAATTAATACAAAATAATTCATTCTGGGCTCAGTTTTAAAGATAAAATATTGAAATTTTGTTTAATAGTATATTTTTGAACAAGGATAATAAATTACCGACAAAGTGTAATCTACTGCTAAAAAAAACATTAAATTTCATAAAATTCTCATAAATTACGGTAAGTTCTCGTAATTTAACGAATATTACCGACAAAAAATAAATTACGGTAATTTTTACATCACTAGTCACGTCCGTCATTTTTGGAGCTTTTGCTATGAACGAATAGTCATTTTTCTTTAATTTTGTGTTGTTTTTCCATGTAGGCGTAACTATTTTTCTATTTCTTCATTGCTATTCCCTACATGCTCATAGATATCATGTTATTATCAGATTCATGTTGCTGTAACTACTGTAGGATTTAGTCCAGGCGCCAGAGACAAAATATCGACAAAAGATGTTATTAAAACCCAAGTTGATGAAATTTTGCACATAAGTAGTTTTTTGGTTGTAATTTAAGGGAAAAAAATGTTCTGCACTCGAGTGCATAATGTGTATAATCAAAATTGTAGTGCGCAAAATTCTCTGAAAAAAGGTATCTTCAAGTTTCTTCGAAAAACACTTCATTTTCGAGATATTTAGCTTTGAAAAAAAATTTGGTAATAGTCTAGTCGCTCAGGGTCCTCCCCTGTAGAGGTGCGGAAATATCGATAGTTATCGATAGTCTGACCTCGTACTATCGATAACTATCGATAATTTTCGATAGTTATATAAAATAAGAAGATGAGGCAAACTGTTCATGGTACTTTTACTTGATTGTGTTCACTCTAGCAACCAATATTTTTATTCAAAAATAATATATTAACATTTTTTGGCTTCAGTCGAGAGCTTCTTTCGTTGATAATTAATCCAGTCGCACTAAATTATCAATAGTAATATAACAAGGGCGAGACATACTTACCGATAATTTTGCACACGCCAAGGGTCGAGTGCTGGTTGCAATGAAAACTGCTCCGAGGGCTTGCCCGAGGGCAGTTTTCTAAGGGCAACCAGCACGATGACTCTTGGCATGGGCAAAATTATATGTAAGTGTGTCGCCCGCGTTTATATTTTGAAGATTATTACACAAAAGCCGTATACGAATTATGATTTAAAATGATCTAATAATGCAAAAAAAAAACTCAAATTGCTTGTTTCTTGCATTTCTATTTCTAATTATGAGACCATCCACGGGGTCGATAATCGTCCCTAGGGAGCTTATCGCTTGGTAAGCATCCCACGGGCGCTTATCAGGTAAGCAGTTCGGGATTGGTCGATTTTAAAAAAATGCATGGTTTTTATTGGCTGATGTCAGTCATGTGACAGTTGTGTGTAATAATCTCTCGGATTATACAGAAGATGCGGGAATGCATAGATATTTAAGACTTAACTCAAGAATGGGCTGAAGTTCTTTACCATTAATCTAAAAAAAAAAATTTTAATAAATATACAAAGTGACCAACCTATATTATGTCCTATACTTTCCAAAATAATAGAGGATCTGTTTCTTCGGCTGCATTATGCCTTTCTAAATATTGTCTTCCGAATAATCATATCTGCTGTTATACTTTTAGTCGTTTCTTCAACTCTCTGAGTGACAAATGAAAACAGAGATTTTTTTTGTGAAGATCTTGCCTCTCTCCATTATTTGTATTCTCACTATTCTCGACAGTAGTTCCAGTATGAGAATTTTGAACCATTTCGTGTTCTAATAAATTTGCAGCTTGGTTTGCATTCTCCGGATTCCTAAAGCCTTCTTTCTTGAACCCCGGATCGAGAAGTGTTGATATTCTAGTAACTGATCTGGACTCATAGAAATAACCTCTTTCTAGTGGATTCTAGGAGACCCTCGCAGAAATTCCTCCCTTCGGCTGTGGCCATAGTTTTAATAGTATCATTCAGTGAAGTAAAAATTCCAAATGTCGGTGGAATTATTAGAGATATGGTAACTTTTTTAGTCGCTTCATCAAAACAACTCGATGCTTCAAGCTCTCTCAGGATAGCTATTTCATCTACAGTCAACGGAGGAGGAGCTTTTCTCACTTTCAACAAGGTTCTATTCATGGCATCTCTAGTTTGTAAAATTCTTTGTATCATATGTAAAGTACTGTTCCACCGTGTAGATACTTCTTGAATCAATTTTAATGGCTCTATTTTACTACCCTCAATATTCAGCTGTTCTTCTTTGAATATAACTGTGGCTGACGTACTACTTTTGAAAAATCGCACAATTTCCTTGCATTTGGTTACAGTCTGAACCCCATTACGGCTGAGATTGTCTTGTACAACTAAATTTAGGGTATGTGCAAAACACGAAAGATGGCGCTTCTTCAAAATTTCACATGTTTTAATCATGTTCGCTGCATTGTCAGTAACTATGCAAGTGATTTTATTGGCAATATCCCACTCATCAAAAATTTCCTGTAGTGCATCAGCAATATTTTGTGATGCATGATTTTTACTCAAATGTTTCCTGTTAAAACGACAGACTTCAATGTGGAATCAAGGATAAAGTGACAAGTTGCCGACAAGTATGATTCTGTGGACACTGATGTCCAAGTATCACAAGTTATTGCTATATATTTTATACCAGCCAACATTCAGTATAAAGATTTTTCATCACAGTTTCTCGAACAGTATATTTGTTTGGAATGACATAACGGGGGTCAAGAAGATAGACAAATTTTCTGAATCCAGAATTATTAACAATATTGAAAGGTTGAAAATCTTTGGCAATCATCATTGTAAGAGCACGATCCAAATCTTTTTTTCTTTTTGATGTGCTTTCTTATTCAGTGGATCTCTTGAAAAAAGGTCTTATTGATCTGTTGCTGGATCTTGCTGAGGTTAAGGCACTAGAACTGGAGTTGGAAGCAACAACTTCCTCATTATCAATATCATGATTATTGATTGGATGAAATCTCTTTCGCCTTTTATTAGAAGCCTGGGTAACTGAAGTTTCAGAATCTGATTCGGAATGTCCTGAATTGGAGTTTTTATCTCCAGGTAGCACTCCAGACGCAGAATTATTGTCCATTTTGCCATTGCCACCGCCAACTGAATCTACGAATTTCAAATAAAATAGAATTACTATTAAGCTTTTTTATGCAATCAAAAGTGAGTAAAAACCACAGAAAATAATTACATGGAACTAGTGATGTGGGTCGGGTAAATACCCAGTGGGTAGGGTATTTATAAATGGGTATTTACCCCTGCCTTGGGTAAATACCTAAAAACTGGGTATTTATGAAATTTATAAGATTTAGAAAGCTAAGCTAACTTTTACTCACATAATGTTATCTTAATAAATAAACTACATATAAATGAACTGGAATATTTTATGAAAAATAACATTGAATAAGCATTCACCCAGGTAAGTTAATTTTTTATCGGGAAAAAACATTGGCTGCCGAAATTTATGGAAATAAACAGTTAGATGCAATTAATTGCGCCTGTTAGAGTTTACAAACAACATTGTGATGGCTGACTCCGAAGATTGGGATAATTTAAATTGTTTGTACATTATTTTCTGACTTGTTTCCATTTTTGAAAAATGAACATAACATTAATATTAATATATACTTATAGACACATTATTAAACAATCTTAAATAAGGCAAACAATATCACAAAATAATATAAACAACGCTGTATACCGATGGGATCATAAGTATGCAACAGCAATGAGATAGCATGAACAAAACCGTACAAAAAAGTTATTTTAGTAGGCATATTTAGTTGACATATGACATAATTAAAATGTGCGTCAAGTCTACTCAAATATTTGTTTCTATGTTCATCTCTTTCTTATTCAATCATTGAATTCTGTTTTTTTATTCATTTTATCTCATTGCTGTTATATACAGGTTGCCTAAAATTGTACAGAACATGGCAATTCCATGAGTTAGAAAAGGTTCATAAGGCCATAAGAGTAACCGAAATAACAAATGCAATAATTACTTTGGTAGCTAGGCAACAAGTAGGTACAATAGCTACTTGTTGCCTAGCTACCAAAGTATTTATTGAATTTTCCATTTCGGTTACTTTTATCGCAAATAGTTTTTGAACCTTTTCCAACTTATGGAATTGCCATCTTCTGTAGAGTTGGGTATGTTCCCATTGGTATTTTGGGCAGTAAATGTTCTCAGTTCAGCTATTTTTTTAAACATTTTTATAAAATTTGAATAGAGCACCTTCACTTACCCGCTTAAATACCCCATTTTGGGTATTTACCTGGTAAATACCCCGGGTATTTACCCCTAAAAATAAATACTCGATACTCGCTCGTTGTGCTTGCTTGCCCATAAACTGCGGCTCGTCCAAAAAAACTCCTTGATTTTGTACTTGTAACGTAATAGCAATCACCCGATGGGAATACAAAAAACCAAATCGACCACGTTCTGATTGATAAAAGACATGCATGTAACATTAAGGACTTAAGAAGCTTGGGCGGAGCAGACATATACTCCGATCACTTCCTGGTAAAGGGAATCTATAGACAAAATGGTAAAAAGAGGTATAAGAATACCAGCAATAAGGTACAACAAAGAAAAATACCCGAGTATAATATAGAAACACTGATACAAGACGATAACACAAAAATCAACTACCAGAATAAAATAAATAACATGTTAAATAACAGGGAAGAAAGGGAAGAAGCAAAAACGATAGAGGATAGGTGGCACGAAATAAAGGAATGTGTAAACAATGCAGCAAGAGCGACCCTGGATGAAAGACAAAAAAAGACATGGAATAAATGGTATGACGAAGAATGCAAGGAAGCACATGAAAAACAAAAAGAAGCAAGAGAAAAGATGCTGCAAAGAGAAACAAGACAAACAGCTGAAAACTACCAAGACAAGAGAAGACAAGCACACTACATATAGGCCATTCAGGAAACACAAGAACATATAAATTTTTTTGAAGTTGGCATATACGTAAAATTTGTCTGCTAGGGATTCTGTATTTTGTTTTGCAAAGGTTTCCATACCTGCATCAAGGTGACTTTGAATTTAAAAATGACAATTAATAAATATCATTAATTCAGTGTCAAAGTACATACTATTCTGGAAATTCTTGCCTGAACTTTTATAAAATGTAGTAAAAATACTTATTAATAAATGCTACATCAACAGTATCCAACACAGTATTTGTTTAACATCCTTAAAAGTAGTTATGACAGATGCTAATTAAATGTCACACTCTTAACCTATTTGTTTTAGTAACTTTTTGTAAGTACATTCCTAGACAGAAGATGCATTTTGGAAGTACATTCATGAAATTTTAGAAATCAAAGGCCACTTTGTGTTTTTATGTTTAGTGAACAGACTATATGCAGCAAAAAGAAAAAAGAATATGAAACAAGGCGGATAGAAGCTATGGAAGGAGAATGTCAACGGAAGAATAGTAGGAAATTCTATAAAGACCTAAAAAAGAACCAAAGAGAATATCAAACAAGAACAAAATACATCAAAGATAAACAAGGGACAATGCTAGGAGATGAAGAAGAAATCACGAGTAGATGGGAGGAATTCTTTAAAGAAAAGTTCAACGGCAAGCATGTCGAAAAAGAAAACGAAAATGAAGAAAGACTGTCTGAGCACATGCAAGTATATGGACCCCATTTAAACATCAAAGCTTCCACATTCCAAGAAATAGAAGAAATAATCAAAGCATTGAAAAATAACAAGGCACCAGGAGAGGACGGATTACATGGCGAGCTGATAAAATATGCTGGAGACAAAATGAGCCAAAAAATACACAAACTGATTACGGAAATATGGGAAAAAGAAGAGATGCCAAGGGAATGGAATAGCGCCTTGATTTGCCCGATTTTCAAAAAAGGCGACAAGTTAACATGCGATAATTACAGAGGCATCTCTCTACTTAGTGTAGTGTATAAAATCATCACAAGGAGTACTTATAGCAGAGAAAATAGAACAATATATAGAACCAATTCTGGGAGATTACCAGAGTGGGTTCAGAAAAAATAGATCTACTTCGGACCATATATTCACAATAAGAAGAATCTTGGAGAAGTTTTATGAATACAACATAGAGGTTCATCAACTCTACATGACTTCCGAAAGGCATATGATAGTGTCAAGCGAGAGTACCTGGAGGCGGCAATAACGGATCTCTGGGGTGGATTAGACCCCTGATTGTCAGTCTTCCTTTTTCCCTTTAGAGTTTCTGATGAGTTTTTGGTTCTGTTACTATCTTTTTCCATGTTACTCTGTTTTTTGCTTTCTTCTTCCATTTCTTTATGTTCATACTTCTTAAATTGTTTTCCACTGCTTCGTACCATCTATTTTTTGGTCTCCCCCTTGGCCTGTTCAGATCAGGTTTCCATGTTGTAATTCCTTTGATTATTCTTGTATCTTCCGCTCTCCATATATGACCAAGCCATCCAATCCTGTGAGCCTTCATTATCTTCACGATATCCTCTCCTTCCATTATTTCTAAAATTTCGTGATTCATGTATTGTCTGTGCTCCCTGTCATCCTTTCAAATATTCACAATTGTTCTTCTTCTTTTTGTGTTGAACACATTACTTCTGCCGCGTATAATACCACTGGTCTTATTTAGCTTCTATAAATTCGTATTTTAGTCTTTGTGTTGATTTTTCTACTCTTCAGCGTGTCTCGATTTGCATAATATGCTTTATACCCCATCTGGATTCTCTCTTTTATCTCGTCGCTGCAATCATTATTGTGTGTTAGTTGTATTCCTAAATAATTATACGATCGTACTTTTTCAAAAGTGTATTTTTCTATCTTCACTTCCTTAGTGTCATCTATTACTCCTCTCGTGACATTTCATATATTTAGTTTTATCTGTATTTATTTCAAGCCCTACTTCCTTTGCTTCCCTTTCTAAACTTATAAAAATTTCCTTTAATTTGTTCCAGCTTTTTAATATAATTACTATATCATCTGCGTAGGCTATGATTTGTGCCTATTTATTTATTATACTTCCTTGTACATTTACTCCTCTTATTGCCTCTTCTAATGCCAAATTAAAAAGTGTGGTTGACAGTATATCTCCCTGACGTACTCCCCTGTTGATTTCAAATGTTTTTGTTTGTCCTTCCCTTGTTTTTATGGCTGCCTTTGAATTCCTCATTGTCATTTGAATACAGCGTATTAGTTTTCTTGGAATTGCCATTTTTTACAGTATTTGCGTGATCTTTCTTCGCTTGATACTATCGAACGCCTGCTTGTAAGGCATCTGTTGTTGATCTGCCTGGCCTCAATCCCATTTGATAAGCACCAATTGCCTTCTCAGTGTATTTTGTGAGTTTCCTCTGGAGCATTGCTGTGAATATTTTATGTCGTGTTTAGTAATGTGATTCCTCTGTAGTTCTTACATTGCTTTAAATAGCCCTTTTTTGCTATTGTCACAATTGTTCCCATTTCCCATTCTGCAGGCATTTTTTCTTGTTTCCATATTTCCTCAATCAGTTTGTGTATTCTTTTGTATAGTGCCTCCCCTCCATATTTGAGCATCTCTCCATTTATTTGGTCGCATCCTGGCGCCTTCCCATTTTTTACTTGTGTTGATCTTTTTCTTTTCTTCGTACTTTGGTTCTTCCATTACTCTTTCTTCTTCCACTTCTTCATTGATTTCTTGTTGCTCGTCTTCTATCTTCTTCTATTTCATATAGTAAGTTACTAAAATGTTCTCATCCAAATATCTTTCTTCTTATTTTCATCGTGTTCTACACTGCCATATTTGTCTTTTATACCTCTTATTTTCACCGGGTTTTTTCTCTTTTGTGTTTTCATTTGCTGGTAAAACCTTTTTGTATTATTATTCTTACTATTCTGTTCTAGTTCATTCATCATTTCCTCTAACCAAATCTTCTTTTTTTGTCTACATTTCCTCTGTGCTTCTCGCTTCATTTTCTTATAATTCTCTAGGTCTTCTTCTTTTCCGGTTTTTAACCATTCCTTTCTCGCTTTGTTCTTTATGTTAACTAATTCTTGACATTCATCATCATACCACTGTCTCTTAATTTTGTTCTCTTTGTACCCAATTGCTCCTTCGGTACTTTTTACGATTATTTGTTTGATATTCCTCCATTCTCTCTGTATGTCTTTTTCATTCTCCTTTTTTTCTATCTCGCTAACAATTTCTTTTATGTACTGTATTCTTCCCTCTTCTGTATATAGTTTTTCAATGTTCCATTTTTTGTGTTCTTGTCTTTCATTTTTTGCTTCTGTAATCTCGTCTCATTTTCGCAACTACCATATAATGATCTGTGTCAGCATTTGCACCTCTGTATGTTCTTATGTCTGTAACTGTCCTAGTCTGATGTTTATTTATTAATATATGGTCTACCCATGTTTCTTTATGTATCCTTCTGTGTTTATATTTATTTAGTATATTATCATATTTGTTGCTATTGCAAAGTTGCATATCGTATTTCCATTGTCATTTGCCTTTTCATGTAGTGTATGTTCTCCTGCTACTTCCCTTACAAAGTTCTGCTTACCAATTTGTGCGTTCAAATCTCCCAGTATAATCGGTACATCGTGTTTTGGTACTTTTTCGGTCGCCTTCTCCAACTCGTTGTAGAATTTGTCCTTTTCTTCCTGCTTGTCTACCTCTGTAGGTGCGTATGTGCAAATGAAAGATGTATTTAAAGGCTTGGTTTCTATTCTTAAATAACACAGTCTACCATTAATAGGTTTAAATTTATAATCTTTATTTTGTTATCCACTATGAATCCTGTGCCATTGCTACCCTGTTTTGATTCCCCTGAGTATAGCATTGTAAAGTCTCTTTTATTTATTTCTCCTTGTCCTTTCCACCTTATCTCATGTACAGCTGCTACATCCACTCTATATCTCTTCAATTCTTTGGCTACTTCTATCATCTTCCCAGGTGTTAGCATTGTTCTTATGTTCCATGTTGCTACTTTAATTTTTTTGCTATTCTTCTTTTTGCTCTTCATTTTTATTTGCTTCCTATTCATGTCCATATCTGTCGCATTAATCGTCTTCTGTTTAATCCTTTCCTGCTCCTGCTATATCACTTTTTTTTTTGTTTTTTGTTTTGCGGGTTAAAATGTTGAAGTTTCTTCTCCTTTTTGTTCCATTCGTATCGCTGGTTATTTATCGTTAGTTTCCAATTATCACTTTGTTCCCGGTTTGTTTTTCTTCTTTGGCAGTTTCTATTATTCTAGCTTGTATTTCCCTTTCCTTTTTTGTTAGATCATTTTCTATATAGATACTTCGTCCTTTAAGCTTCTTTTTATTTATCATTACATCCATTTTTTGTTTGAATATTTCTACTGTTGCAACGATGATTCTTTTTTCTGGTATTTTCCCTATCTTATAAGCTTCTGTTATTTTTGCTTGTACATTTAGTTCGTTTTTCAAAAAAAGCTCAATCTCTTCTCCTGCTCTTTCTTCGCTTGTTTTCAGTCTTTTTATTACTATGTTGTTTTTTCGCTTTTTCTGTTCTTCTATTTTTTCCATTCTTTCAGTTAATTGTTGTTTTTCTTGTTGCCATATTTTTTCTTTTTCTTTAAGCTCTTTTATTTCCTTTTTTAACACTTCTAGTTCCTTTTTATTCTCTTGAAATCCTTCATTAATTTCTTGCCTCATTTTTCGAATTTCCTTTAATATTAGTTCATCGTTACTCTTTTGTGCCTGGACTGGCGATCTTGTCATCCTTTTACTTCTTCCAAATGCTTGCGCTTCTTCCTCGTCATCCTCGTACTGTCTTCTTCTCTTGTCTGTCAACATGACTTGGAACTAATTCCTTTGGAAAATGGTACCCGCTTTCAAAATCTACCTCAAGCACACTTTGTTAGTATCAACATACCATTAACGAAGAACGAGAAATCCCGGGTTCATCACATTTTTTACAACAAAACTCTTAATGCACAGCTATGTTTTTCTCATGTCACCGATTCGATTACAAAAACTCGTTATTATTTTCCTACCCTCTTTTCTTTTATAAAAACCCTTGCAACTCGGATATGAATTTTTACACGCTTCGACTGCGTTTTTCCAATTGGTCGTTTATACACTACCTGCAGTTGAGCTTTTGTTATATCACCAGACTTTTTCTTGTGTTACGTTGCTGCCACCATTTTTTACTTCTTTCCTCATTTCTTCTACTTCCTTATTTTCTTCTAACACATTTGGAAGTATCTTTTCCATCTGTCTCTGTAGTTAACATCTTTCCTCCTTCATTTTTTTAAGTGTATTTTAGTGTTCTCAAATTTTTTAATGTTCCAGAGAATAGTTTCTCATGTTCGTTGTAATTTTTGTCATCTTTTCCTCCAAATTCTCTCCGTGTTCTTGCCCTTGCCCTCCAATTTATTGTTATTCCTTGTATTTCTTATAGTCATCTAGGCTTTTAGTAGTCAGATATTTTAAGGCTTTTTTTTTATTTTTCTACCTCGTGTCTGTTTCTGTTGCCCATCAATTCGTTCTTTTCTTTTGTTTATTACCTATTTTGGTTCTGTCACAGCTCTAGCTTATTCTAATAGTTTCTATATCTGAATTTCCTGTACTTGTTTTTTGATATTCTTTCAGTAAGTTGTCGTATCTTTGTTTTTCTCTCTTATAACTTTTGAATTGCATTCGTTCCATTGTCGATCAATTTTTTCTTCTTTTACTTTTATCAGTGTGAATTTATCAGAAGGTAATCTATACCTACTAGATTTTTCATTCCTCATTGATTTATGCGTTGTAAGCTGCTGACTTGATATGACCAATGCGGAGTACACTGAACTAATGTAACTGATACTTCATTCTTAGATCTTCATATACAGGGTGACTTTCAAATGTTTCGCCAAACTTCGAGGTATTATTCTACATACCAAGACAAGTAAAAAAAGTCCATACAAACATGTGTCCGACAATTGCGCGCAATTTGTGAATTTGAGAAATCAAACCTTCTTCAGAGTAGATGTTCGCCCATCTCCACACAGAGCTCTCATCGCCGCCGCAATGACTCTGTTACTCTTTCAATAACGCCTCTAACAGTTTGACAGACATCGTTAACACGCCCCTTTAACTCCTCTACTATATTAACGGAGGTGGTGTACACGAGGCTTTTTAAATATCCCCAAAGAAAGGAGTCTAAAGTATGGGGAGCGTGGTGGCCATGGAATAGGTCCACCTCGACCTATCCGTTGTTCGCAAAAAACTTGCGATAGGTGCTGTCTCACAACTATGAGGAAATATTGTGGAGCCCCATCGTGCATACACCACATCCCTTGGCCTAATTGTAAAGGCACATCCTTTAAAAGGCCTGGGAGTTCATTTTCCAGAAAATCATCAACTGTTTTCTGTTTGATTTTGACAGCAAGTATTCCAGCCACCTTAATATTTTTTAATAGTATCACCCTGTATATAAAGTATCTGAAATTATAAGACATTTTATTCGATTTACTCCCAGTCGGGATATTAAAACTCAGGTCTCTGTTACAGGTTTCGGCCCGAAACAGTGTCCGCTTGACGCCACTCCTCCTCCAAAATACCAGTGACAGGCCAAAAAGCAGCCCCGAGACGGTGAACCTGGACGAGAATGCACAAGAAATCTGTGATATATTTGCAACGGATTCCTCGACGGAGAGTTTTTGCGGCAACAAGCTAGGCTTTCTGAAACGCTGGCAAAGTGTCGACTGTTCGTCGGAGGAGGCCTGCAACCCCAGTGGCTTCAAGGAGAGCCGCGAAGGCTCTGAGTTCAGGGTAGACCGCAACTGCTACCTCCCGTCCCTCTTCTCGACGAGCCCCGGCACGGTTCCTAGCCAGTTCACGCCGAAGAACGACCGCATCAGTGATCTGTACTTTGGTAATCGGATAAATCAGGACAGAATCTCCAGGTCTCCTCTGTACCGGAGATACTCACAGACTGCCGAGGCGGGCGCTTCGGATTTCCTGTCCAAGAGCAGCGACAGCCACAGAGGGAAGCTGCACGGCTCGGCCGCCAGCTGGGGTGCGTCGGGTGTAGGAGACTGCGGGACTCAAAATATTGAAAATAACTCTAATTGTGATAGCGTGTTAAATATTCAGCCGCTAACGGGAACTTTATATAATTTTTTAAGTGGAAAGAACCCCGTTATCGATGGCGGTTTTATGGAGAGTAGGGTGGAGTTGAATCCTCTTCGGCTTAGGAGCGAAGGGGAGTCGAAGATATTAGCTGACGAAATTAAAAACTTGTGTTCTAAGGAAGGGGAACACCGCAGTAGCATAAATAAGATTCAAGTGGACACAGCGAAGCTTGAGAACCTTCCCGCCATTATAGATAAGAAGAAGATCCGATGTGGTCGGTGCAATAAGAGGTTAAATATTACGAACATGTACGATTGTAGGTGCGGGGGGATCTTTTGCTCGCAGCATCGGTACTCCGAAGTGCACGGGTGTGGCTATGACTATAAATCTGAAGGACGCAAACTATTAGAACAACAAAATCCTGTAATTGTTGCCGATAAACTCAACAAATTGTAACTTTTGCTTTCTGGGTGCGTTAAAATTTTGAGTGCCTAATTTATAACTGCATATTGTATATTATCGATTGTTTGTTTTTTGGGATTATTTCTTTATTGTATTTACAAACTTTTTTGTATATATTGAACCTAAATTTAATAAAGCTTCTAAACACCGCCGCCAGTGATCAAGATATGGGATTAACCCCATTTAGTATTAAATGTTAATTTGAAAAATGTAACATAATTGAAATAACAGAGATGCTGTCCTTCGATTTTGTTTATTAACCAATCGTTCAGTACTATCTTGCAGTTTATATTCTATGGATACAGTTTTACACATCAACACTTAAAGGAAATATCCAGGATAAGCATATCAGACCTAGGAATCTTTTATTTACTTGATTAAATGAGAAACAAACTACGGCTACTCTGAAAGTTAATAAATAATATTTCTTGTAGTTACCTATTCTCTCAGCTGCCTTTTTCCTCTTGTATTAGGCTAGTGACTTATTTAAGGAAGCTTTTCAAACTTTGTATTTTTCAGGTACACTGACAGTGATGACATAATTTCTGCCACATTTGATGTGTGCATTATTACTAAACACATGAACCTTAAATTTTTTTTCACTGTTCTTTATAGCAGTCGTGCAATCATTTCAATAACAACACCAAAGATAGAAGAGATCACTGGGTAAGAATCTAGTTTAGCGATCGACATGTGCTATACACCAATCGACACGTCTCGTCGAGCTGAACAATACTGCTGCTGGGGACATTCGGGGCACACCAATGGTTAATGAGATACAGCACTATAAAGTTTTTTTTTTATAAACTTTTTCGTCGTGGAAAACTGGGGCCTTTGGCGGGGCGCTGCGCAGTGCTTCGTGCAGCTTACCTTACCGAAGGCTAATAACAAGTCACACTGCGCGCCACCTAACTTAACCTTACCTTACTTAATCTAACCTTACCTAACCTAACCTTACATAACTTAACCTAACCTAACCTAACCTAAACCAATGGTTACTGAGATACAGCACTATAAAGCTTTTGAAAAACGCCACCCAGCCATAAGCAAAATATATACGAAAATAAGAGACCATCCGACTGAAAATAAATTACATAGCGTGAAAAAATTTTTCTTCGTGGAAAACAAACTGGGGCCTTCGGCGGAGCGCCGCGCAGCGTACTTCACCGAAGGCTAATAACAAGTCACACTGTGTGCCACCTAACTTAACTTTACCTTACTTAACCTAACCTAACGTAACCTTAGCTAACCTAACCTTACCTTTTTTTTTTTTACGGGGTGTAGGAAGCGCCGTGTAGCTAACTTCACAAGTGATCCCCCTGAACCGCTCCGACCCGGGACTACTGAAGTATTACTTCAGGTTGGAGCTGTCTTGATCTATATGTTACGTACATCTTGATAATTCTTTTTTTTTTTTTGCGTTATCTATAGTTGTGTATTGCGTCCCAATTTCTTTTATTTTGTAGCATTAGCTCGATCAGGTTTTTTTTCGGTTGACATGTCTCCTACTGTCAGTTCTAGCCGTGTCCTTCCTCTTTCCCACTTCGGGCAGTGAAACATAGTGTGTTCTGCGCTATCCATCTGTTCGCAGTACCAGCAGTCGGCCGCTTCTTCCTTTGTGATTCTCACTAAGTAATGTCCAAAACAGCCATGACCAGTGAAGCATTGTGTTAGGAAGTAGTCTATGTTTCCGTATCTTCTATTTATCCATTTTCCTATGTCTCTTATTAGTTGTTTAGTCCAACCTGCTTTTTTGTGTGTTTGAGCCCATCTTCTTTGCCACTTATTTACCATTTCTTCCCTTAATGCCTTTTTGTTGGTTCTTTCGTTTTGGTCGTGTATTCGGATCCGTTCAATTATCATGAGATCTATTGGTAGTGTCCCCGTCACTACCTGTAGTGCCTCTGTCGAAGTTGTTCTACATGCACTTCCGACTAGTAGCATCATTGCGCGTTGTATGCTTTCTAATTTGGTCCTCCACTTCTTTGTTTCTGCAATTTTTCCCCAAATGGATGCCGCGTATAGAACTATTGAGTAGACGACCGCTGCTAGAACTTTCCTCTTCTCATAGCTAGCTCCACCATTGTTAGGCATGATCCTGGACAGTTGTTTTGCTGTGTTTTGGGCCTTAGTAGTTATGTGTTCTATATGCTTTGTCATAGAATTGTTTTTATTAAAAACGACCCCTAAGTATTTTAGAACGTCTACTGTTATAATTGTTGCATCGCCAATGTATACCTCCATTGTCTCTATTTTTCTTCTTGCCACTAGCAGTACAGCCTCTGTTTTGTGTGGTGCGAGTTTTAAGCCTTTTGTTTTCACCCATTCGTTGATTTTATTGAGGGACGGTTTGCTTTTGTTTGTAACTCTGCTGCTGTTCTGCCTCTCACTATGACGGCAACATCATCTGCATAACCAACTGTCGTAACCCCCTGGGGCATGGTTAGTTCGAGGATTGGATTATAATAAATGTTCCAGAAGAGCGGCCCCAGGACAGATCCCTGGGGAACTCCTCTTGTAATCTGCGTATGGAGGTCTTCTTCTATTTCAAGCCACCTGTCGGAGAAGTAGTTAGTAGTTATTTCCACTAAATATCTCGGTGTTCCCCACTGTATTAGTTCCTTGACAATTCCGTCCCATGGTGCGCTATTAAAGGCGTTTTCGATGTCGAGCGAAATAAGTACGCATATGTCTCGGTATCTGTAATCTCCCTGGTTTACCTCTTCTTCTATTCCCTTAATTAAAGCCATAGCATCAAGTGTCGATTTACTTTTTTGAAAGCCGTACTGTCTTGTACTTAGCTGTTTATCCTTATTACCCAGTTCAACCTAACCTTACCTAAACTAACCTAACCTAACCTAACCTTGCCTAACCTAACCTAACCTTACCTAAACTAACCTAACATAACCTTACCTAACCTAACCTAACCTCACCCAACCAAACCCAAACTAACCCAACCCAACCTGACCCAACCTAACCCAACACACATGATTTAACATAAAGACATTTTAAAGTGAACGTGCCATAGACTTAGTGTGGGACACTAGATTCAAGCCGATCGCTGGATAAGTACTCTGAGATCAAATAAATTTATAATTCAAGTGGGATGTCAAATTTGAGGTTAGGAGGTTAGGCTTTGAAATGCAAGTATGTACAAGCACAGAACCATTGGCTAATAACAAGTCACACTGCGCGCCATCTAACCTAACCTAACCTAACTTTACCTAACCTAACTTAACCTTACCTATCCTAACCTAACCTAACATAACCTAACCTAAACCAATGGTTACTGAGATACAGCACTATAAAGTTTTTTTTATAATTGTTTTCTTCGTGGAAAACACTGGGGCCTTCGGCGGGACTCCGCGCATCGTACCTCACCGAAGGCTAATAACAAGTCACACTGCGCGCCATCTAACCTAATCTAACCTAACCTAACTTTACCTTACCTAATCTAACCTAACCTTACCTAACCTAACGCAATTTAACCTTACCTTACCTGACCTAACTTTTTTTTATTTTTTTTTTTTTTCCTGTAGGAAGGAGGGGAAAATCTTCAAAAGACGCCCGGAAAAAACGGAGTTTATCCGGGTGTGTCGGATTCGGCTGGGAAGGGGGCCCAACCGCCTACCGACTAAAAACCCCCCCTTCTTGTCGCTCGCCGCACCGGGATCCCGGTTGGTATTGCTTCAGCGCGGTTTGCCCCTACTAATTATGGTTGTCCTGCTTGCCTCCTTCTCTCCTCTTCTTCCTTACAGCTCATGACTTTTGCTACTTCGGTCTCTATAACTTTCCATTTGTCTTCGCTCTCTAACATGTGGCTAACGATGTTTCCTGGGGTAAGCCGCTCCCCGATTAGTTCCGTCATTCTTGCTCTTTCTTCACCCCATTTCTCACACTCGAAAATAGTGTGCTGAGCTGAGTCTTCTTCGCCGCAGTATGTGCAGGCACTGTTGTCCCGTAGGTGCATTCGGTGCAGGTATGCGTTAAAGCAACCGTGTCCCGTCAGGAATTGGGTCAGATGGTATCCCACCTTGCCATGTTCCCTCTTGACCCATGGAGTTACTTCCCTAATAAGGATTTTTGTCCACCCTGCAGTCTCGGTATTTCGGCGCCATTCGTCTTCCCATATGCGCAGACTCTCCTCTCTTGCTTCTTTCTTTGCCGCCCTTCTATTTGCTCCAGCTGCGTACGAGCGTTCTCGTGCCAGCAGGTGAATGGGAACCGTTGATGCCACAACTTGAGCCGCCTTAGTAGATACGGTCCTGTATGCGCTGGCTATTCTGATAGCCGCCCGTCTTTGTACTCTCTCCAGTTGCTTTCTATGATTAATGGAGGACAGGCACTCATTCCATACTGGAGCCCCATATAGTAATATGGAGTTTGCTACCGAATACAGCACCTTCCTCCTATTGGGCCTTGGCCCACCAAGATTGGGCATCAATCGACTAAGAGCTGCTGTCGCTCTTTCTGCCCTCATTGCTGCCTGTTTAATGTGTTTTCCCATAAGCATGTTTCGGGATATGATTATGCCAAGGTATTTTACACTTGGTTGGCTCCCTATTCTGCCGTTATGGAGTGTCACCTCGACGGTTTGCAATGTCCTCTTCCCCGCGAGTATGACCATCTCTGTCTTCTGGGCCGCTAACTCCAACCCTTTCCTCCTCATCCAAGATTCCACTCTGTGAATAGACCACATGATGTCGTCCTCTATGGCTTCCTGGTTCCTACCGCAGACCACTAGTGCGAGAGGGAAATTACCCATTTTCAGCTCTGTATCGAAAACTCTACGACACAGTTCAGTGCTTTCCGCGGCTAGTAGTTTGGCCACCTCCGGGGGGATACCATCTGGTCCTGCAGCCTTGTTGGGTTTCATCTTTTTCCCAGCTTCTATTACCTCTTCGGCTTTGCATGTGGGTATTTCCTCAAGGGGAACCTGCAGCGTTGGCCATAGTTTCGGCTTATGCTTCGGAAAAAGTTTCCGTGCCTCAGCCATCTGTTCTTCGTCGCTAAGCGTGATTGGTGTGCGTAACCCTAGCTTACCGGTAACTATTTTGTAGCCGGTTCCCCAGACGTCCTCATCTACTTCTCGACACAGGTTCTCCCAGCATCTCCTTTTGGCTGTGTTTATCGCTTTCTTTAGCTCCCGTCTCTTCTCTTTGTACCTGTCTTTTAGGGCTTGCTTCTGTTAGTCGTTGACGTGGCGGTTTCTATTGGCTCTTGTGGCTTTCCGTCGTGCTTTCAAGCATTCGCGTCTTATATCGGCTATCTGCATGTTCCACCAGTAAGCCGGCCTTTTACCGTGGTTTCCACCCTTCTTACGAAGGTTATCGTTGACCGCACTTACTACGGCTTCCATGAGTTGCTTAGCAGTGTACGCTTGGGATCCCTGTACCATCTTTTCTTGGATTTGGGTAAGCAGTAGGTCCTCCTTCTCCCCGTCATAAGTCCAGCCTCTTTGGTATGCTACTTGTCGGCCGTTTCTCGTTGTTTCGTATGACATTTCTATGAAGATGTTTCTATGAAGGCTGAGGTTCTCGCTCTCGTCTACATACCACCTTCTAATCTTGTTTTGAACATCTGATATACACATTGTCACGTCTATGTAGGACCTACTCTCGTTACGTTCAAAGGTTGGACTATCCCCTTCGTTTAGCACTCGTAGATCGTGCTCCTCCAGCCAGTCAACTAAAACACTGCCTCGTCGGTCTTCGACTGGAGAGCCCCATCTATGGGCTTTAGCGTTAAAATCGCCTCCTATGAGTGTCTTCCTTCTGCCCCTAATAGCACGCCCCAAAACGGATAGGTAATCTTCGAAATGTTCCAGGGAGATGTTTGGAGATATGTAGCAAGAGAGGATATCCATACCTTTCGTAATGACTCTCACGTACCCGTTGCCACGTTCTACACTTCCGATAGTCAGCTTATTACTTGCAATGTATACCGCAGCATCAACATTATTGTCGACTATCCACCTCGTGCTGCTTCTTGCCATATTCTTGTTCGGTTCTGCCACTAAGCCAATGTCAAATCCCTCTGCTGCACATATATGCCTAAACAGGTCCGTCGCTCGCTTACCCCTATCTAGGTTAACCTGTAGTATCTTAATCACGTCTGTTTATGTGGAGCGTTCCTTCTTCCTCTGCTCCTGAGCCATCCCGCGGAAGACAGGATACTGCATAGATTCGGCTTTGTGGCCAGTTGTCTTGCATAAGTAGCACGTTGGTTGATTGGCACATTCTTTAATCTTATGTCCCTCTCCCCCGCAGTTATAGCAAGTCACCGCAAATCATTTCCTCCGATTCTACTATTCTCTCCCCGATCATCTCCTCCAGTCGCACATCCCTTTCGCTGATCTTCTTCATGGCCCAGCTGTCCTTTTCTTCTCCCCTTATTATAACAGCAACCAGGTCCACGTTCTTCGTCTCTTGGGGTTTCTCCCCAGCCACCGAGCAGTTTGTGTATACTTCTTCTGGCCAGTTAACACCAATAAGTTCGTGTATCTTCTCTTTATTTAACGTTTTATTTAATTCCCCATGTATTCTTAACACGAGTTGTTCCTTCTCCTCCTGTTTTTTGTTGATTGTTTGTGTTTCCTGTTCCGCAGTATCTTTTTTTATGATTTCCGATTTCCTTTCTACTAACATTTTAAATTCGTCTACGACTTCCTCGGTGTACTCAAAAGAGAGGGGTAGTTTTTTGGCATATTGGGCTAATTTACTTGTCGCCCACTTTATTTCCTTTTTAGTGGTGGGGTTGCCGTCTACTAAAGCATGTAAAGTTCGGATCTGCGCCGTCGTTTTCAGTAGCATCTCCTTTGACACTCTCTGTTCCTGTGCCACCCTCTCCAGGAAGCTTTCGTATTCCTGAAGACCCAATTTCTTTTTGGTTGGTGTTTCTACCCTCTTCCTTTTCGTATCGCGGTAAGGCTGTTCATTTTCTCTATGGCCTACGGATTTGATTATCCCTTCCTGCTGTAATGTATCTATTTCTTCCTCTTGTGATTGCTGTGCTTCCTCTGGCCTGCCTTGGGACTTGTCGGTTTCCTGGAAGCCTTGTTGTCCATAATTACTTGTCTCTGGAGGGCTCCTGCTTAGGCTCGCCCTTCTACTGAACTGCTCCAGTAGTTCCTGTTCTATTTGTTCTCTATCACAAATTTCTCCCATATCTTTATCTGCCATTATTGTTGTAATATTGTGTTATTTATACTGTTATTCTTGCAAGGGGTAGCCAGCCCCTAAGTCTTTGTTATTACTCGTAACACCAAAGAACTCTAACCACGTTTTCCTTTTTCCTTGCACGTTCGTGCGGAACGGCCAGTGGTACCCTCACAGCCGGGTCCGCGCGGGTGTGAGGCTGAGCGTCCATGACCTTCCAAACTGTTTCCCAGCGGTTTCCACCAGCTCCCTCCCCTCCAAGCTTCGGGTGGCTAATCCCTACCATCCCACGCCGGAAGCCGGGTTTACGGAGACGTGGGCAAGCTTCAGGAGGTTCGGTCGCTGGAGGGCCTTCCGTGTCGCAGATCTTCTGGCTTCTCGCCCAGTAGAATGTCCGTGTCATGCCAGGGTTGTCAACATCATGGTGCATTCACATTTGGTCTAGGAACCTATTCATTGTTCATGTTCATTGCGATCCGTCATCATCCGTCCGGGTATCACCGCATGCCTCACTGGTCGGCGTTGGCGTCCCGGGTAGCATCCGGTCGTGGAAATGGCCCGTTTCCGGTGTACTCCCGCGGCGACTGGGCCTCGGCGTTGCCGGTCCGAGTATCCACCGGTCCTCGCCTGAGGGGGCTGGTGTCCGGGTAGACCTCGCGCCGGATTGTTGTTTGTTGGCGGTGGTTTTTTTTATCGAGGTATAGCTCCTCTAGATATGTCGTGTTTCGTACCCCGAAGGGCCCAGGGTATACCTCGAGGAGGTTATGGTTCTTCACCACGCACGACACTCTTGGGTAGAGAGAGGCTATTGGAGACGCATCATCTGCCCCTGTGTGTAAACACACCATGCCCCACCGGGCCACATTTCTAATGAAATCTATAGAGGTCCAACCAATAAAATGCTTTTGCCTGCGTTTGCTCTACGCTTATCTTGTATGCAGTTACTAATCATAGTTTTCATCCGGACTTTTTATTTTTAAAAACTATCAGGAAAGGCAATCGACCCATAGATTAGTAGTCAGGATGCTTAACCACTGACTTACCGAGCCCGGTTAAAGGGAACGGTGTATAGTTTCGAGTACTCTAAGAAATTGCCAACTAAGTTCACCTAAAGTGGTTTTACATGATTATATTTCTACATGTTGTGACGAAGGATTAAGGGTTGGCCTTACCTTTTGGCGAAAGTTTTACTTGATATTTTGCCAGCTGGTAAATATCGGCCTAAGTTGGGTAACTCGCCGAGAAGGGTCGGGGTTCCAGCTAAGCTGAAAAAAAACTAGAGGAGAGGGCGCCAGGTTCTCGACGTTGACAAATCCTTGGGTCGGACCTCCCCCAAGGTATAGGGTAAATCCTGCAAACCAAATAGTAAAACCAATAACTAATAACAGCATTTATTTAACAATTGGTCCTATAGTGCAAACGGTAACAATAACTAGACAAACATGGACAGGCAAATCGACAATCAACAAAAGCAATAAAAAAAATACACAAACAGATCAATAACTAACTTAAACACGTTAAAACGACAATAGGCACTGCATAAATATAATCAATAATACAATTTCATCCAATATAGGCGTGCATAAGAAAAACCAACTAAGCTTTAAGCTGCCGCGATCAAATTGCCACTCGATTGGCAACGCAGGTACAAAGTAGGCACAAAGATTGGCACGCATCCTGTGAGGCAGAGCGCGGCTATACAGAGCTATGCAAGCGAAAAGGCTAACTACTAGCCCGAATGTTAGCTCGAACTTAAATATGACAACTTCAAGATTTTAAAGGGTCGTAACCCTCTTACGGTTGTATGAACAGACAGGGTCGAGGCGATTTCTATCATAAACACATGCTTTTTATGACTGCTCAAAACCACGGCTTGAATATGTCCCTGACAATGGAAAAAAAACCTATTGCAAAATCGCTTTACGAATATCTAAATTTTGGGCGTTAACTTGCCGCGCGCGACACAACCCAATTCCACAGCGCAATGACGTTTATAAATCTAACCTCAGCTGCTGAAGTTGGAGGGCACTGGCCTGAACAGATAACTACCGGCAGATCCCGTTGTTAAATATAGCTAGCTGTAATCTAGGTAAGTTTAAACGTCCTATAAAGGCTTAATAGCATATCTGAATTTTACGTTACATTACAGGGGGCTCAATTCAAAAACGACATTCATCACATTTGCCGCAGGCCAAGGGTAAGCAAATTTAAACGTAGCATTTAATACCACGAATATCTAAAATCCCATGCCAAAAAATAACTAGCGTGGCTAACACAGCTGCCACAAAAATTTAAACTACAAATACATAAGGCGCGAGACGTATTGTAATGAAATGCCCTAATGCTACCTATACAATTAATTCGCTAGCACATGTACGGAATGAAATGCCTTACAACTAGCTATGCGGTTAGATCGCTAGCTTATATACACACCCCAAATCAAATGTTTCGTACGATTCAGAGATTCGGCTGGCCAGGGTCGAACTCAAGCCACCAGCTCCTCCGGAACACCTAGTGCGTCAAGGACACAGGGAGCAGAAGGCGTCGGCTTCCAGCAGCGAAGCGAGTAACGCAGGGGGGGCGTACCCTGAGACCAGCGGACATCAAACAGACTGCAGGCAAGCGATGCAGGCACCAATTGCCCCAATACAAATAGAACCAATCCAGGTAAAAATTCATTTCCAAGGTGCAATAAAATGGCTAAAAATACAAATTTTCCAGATAGATTACGGCGTTAAAGAAAGGAGACCGTAGGCAAATATCAACTACAAACCTGAAGGTGTAAAGTAGCCAAATCGTTCAGTCAGGCGTGCGAAGAAAGAGCGTCCCATCAAATCCGTCCGTGACGAAGCGAATACCGGTGATATAAACACAAATCTCCGGAACATTCCAACAGGGGTTACTAAGCCTCCATATCCTTCCAACAATGAAGATGGCTATCAAAGCCGTGAGACTGGGACCCCAAAAGGAAGCGATCCAAACTGGCAAGACTTGCCAGGAAATGGCCGCAAAATGCCCAAAAACAGCCCAATTCAGCTTATCAAAGTTCCAAAAATTTGAAAGTTGGCCAACAGAAAAACTGAAGATTGCAGAGTGTGGCTTGAGCTGATAAACACAGAACTGTACCTTGTTCGAATTTAAGATTGATGCTAGTAAGGTTGCCTAACCAGTTAGATAAAATTGTTGTATTTTTACGAAATAAATGTAAATTGCCAAATCTGATTAATTATTTCAACTATTATATGGACAATGACAAAATGAGGGTAACAATGTATTTTTTCGTACACTAGCATTGAAAGAGCTACTTTGCAGTACAATTTATTAATCAGAAAGTTGCACTTTGCGGTATTCGTACGGCAAAGTAGTACTTTGCGGTATTCGTACGGCAAAATAGCACTTTGCCGTACGTTTCCTTAGTTACAACACATATAATATTACATTACATTAATATTACTCTACTTATTTGCTATATACGAGGATAAATTTAGTATTCCGTTTTGTATGCTAGTGTACGAAAAAATATTGTACGAAACTCGTATGAAAGTGGCTTTTCCATACTCGTCTCGAAATTCCGGACTCGGCCTAACGGCCTCTTCCGGAAACATCTCACTCGTACTGAAAAGCTCCACTTTCTATACTTGTTACGTAAATTACTATTAAAACTTTCCAGTTTTTATGCTTAGGAACGTTACTACATTTGGTACTTTTTATTGAGAACAAAACTTGTAATTCTCAACATTGTTAACACGCGTGATTGGGGTTTATAGGGGTTTTCGTGTTTTACGAGATTATAAACTTACTGCTATAATTAGATATGTAATAATCCAAGTTGTGAATTACGGCTAAATTTATAATATTCGGTATTGCCTCTCTCTCTCTCTCTTGTCGTGGGTCTTCATGTCTGAAGAGTCGTGACTTGTGTCAAATGATTTAGGAGGTGGTTCGTATGACTTTCCTCCACAATAGTCTGTCCTCTGCATCTCTAATATTCTGTTGAAGAGGAGTGCCGGTAATTTCGCCTATATGGTCCAGCCAGCGTTTGGGAGATCTTCCTCTTGAACGGCGTCCTTCAATCTTACCCTGTACAATGAGTTTTTTTAGGTTATCATTAGTACATCGAGTTAGGTGTCCAAAGTACTGTAGGATTCTTTTTTGCACTACTGTGGAGAGCCGGGTTGGCATTTTCACTTCTTCTATGACTGCAGCGTTTGTACGGTGCTCTATCCAGGATATACGTAACATTCTCCTCCAGCACTACAGTTCGAACGAATCAATTTTCTTTTTGTCAACTGCTTTTAGTGTCCACAATTCAGAAGCATAAAGAGCTATTGAGAACACTAGCGTTTGCACAAGTCTGATTTGAGTTGCTAGTGTAATATTTTTGTCTTTCCAAATTTTATTGAGTTTTGTCATTACTGACCTGACCATGTTTAGTCGTCTTTTAATTTCAACGGTGCTACCACCATCTTTACTTATATAAGACCCTAGATATATAAAGTTATCAACCACTACGATGCCTTGCAGGTCTGGCAGGTCTGCTGGTAGGTTGTTACCTCTATCAATTATCAGAATCTTCGTTTTGTTTCTGTTGAGTTCAAGTCCCAGGTCCTTGCTTTCGTTTTCAATCCACGTTAGTATTTCCGTAATTTCTTCTGCAGCTTTAGCAATCAAGGTAGTGTCGTCTGCATATCTAAGATTTGTAATTTTCCTGCCCACGATCGATATGCCCCCATTCCAGGAATTTCCGCATTATGTATTCGCCATATATATTAAATAGTAATGGCGATAATATACAGCCTTGTCTGACCCCTTTGCTTATTTTAAATGAGTTTGACAGATGATTATCTATTCTGATCTTTGTTCTACGTCCATCGTAAAGTTTTTTGACAAGGAAAACTAGGTGTTCGGGGACGCCCATTTCAATTAGTATTTTTCATATTTCAGTCCATCGTACGCTGTCAAAGGCCTTCTCATAATCTATAAAACATAGATATTCTGGCACATTGAATTCTCTGCATTTTTTTATAAGTTGTCGAATATTAAGTAGTTGGTCTCTGGTGCCTTTACCTCGTACGAATCCCGCTTGATCCACTGGAATTTGCCATTCCAGGAAATTTTTCAGTCGATCATGTAAGATATTTATCATTATTTTGCTTGCGTGCGAAATTAGAGCTATAGTACGATAGTTGTCGCACTTGCCAGTAGAGCCTTTTTTGTGAAAGGTAATGAACATAGATTTGGTCCAATCTTCCGGCCATTCACTCGTCTTCCATATAAGATTACATATCTTTGTGAATATTTCTATTCCTTTGTTCCCCAATGCATTAATCATCTCTCCGCTGATTTCATCCTCGCCGGTGGCTTTATTTCTACCAAGCTTCTTGATGGCATGTTCCACTTCGCTGGGAATGATGTTCGATTCTAGTGAGCATGATTTAATGTCTGTGAGTGCCTCTACATCTTGCTGTGGATGTTCTTCTTTATACAGTTCTGTGCGGTATTCTTCCCATTTAGCTATAATTTTTTAAGCTCGCATAATGCGCTCGTTTTGTGTAGTCTCTGTTACAGTATTCAACGCTTGACTTAACACCTTTCCCCCCGGAGATCCGATTGGGGGAAATTTAAAACTCCGGATGTATTTTGTATTAAGCAAGCCATGTTCATATTTATTTCTATCTATTTGTAAGCATACATGCTTACTCAGCTTAATTTCTAAATCATGGTTACGATCCTATACAATTAAGCTCATCATGCACACAAGTACTCTTGGGAATATCAGTTGAAGTGGTATCCCACGTCCTTCTTCAACCGCAGTAGCGCAACCTACTGGGCAATCTTTGCCTGTGCCTGCACCTTATTCAGTAGTGCCGGGCCGATCTACCTGAAGTACGCCGCTATTGATACAAATTGAACTGCTGCCTTCTATTCCACAGGTGAATTGTGGACATCTCCCTTAGATAGGTTGCTTTCACTACAGCTCAGAATCCCATCTATCCAAGTCTCATCTATAGGAGCCATTAAATTCGTCATTCGAAAGTTGCCACCTCTGCTAGTTGCTAGTTTTGGTCCGCCCCGAGTATTTTATTTTCTCGGTACCCGCTACCGGTATTGCCTACTGCTAAGGTAAAAATATCCGTGTTTCTATACAGGGTCAATTCTAAATGGCGGACAATAGACATAGCATCCGATTCTGAATCAAAGATGGAGCAATAGAGTCTTATACCAATTTGCTGTTAGCCTCATCGATGAGGAGTTATTGACAGTCTTAAGTTAGATTCTAGGTTGCTTATTGTGCGATATTTTTATGAAATAATGATTTGTTGCTGTAGTATTATCAACAAAAGGAATCACCAATCTGTATTTGTAGTCATCATACCCTCGATTTAAGTAGAATTTCCATCAGAAGTTTGAAGTTTCTGCAATGCTTGAGTTTTCTAAAAATGTTACAACAATGTGTAATACAATTTTCACATTTTAAAACAAACATAGTGATACCAAATATTCAGCATCGGCATTAAATTTTGAACACCCAGTAACAAAAGGGGTGGTGGATAAACATCAAGTGTGCAGAACAGCACAGCGGTTATCGCCCTAATAACCAATGTATCCCTAACTGAAATTTCAATGGCCAACTCAGTTTTATCGGAGAGTGGGTGGATTCAATTATTACATTTAAACAAACCACTAATATGCAAAAGGTCTAATTTTGTAGGCGCCAGGTTTGACAAAGCCCCAAAGAAATACAATTACTACGAACCAGTATATCAAACCTTATGACTGGAATCGTACGGGATGCGTTGCAATACAACCTAACTGCTGCTATTTAATCTGCTGTGACGAACTAAGATTATTACCACCTGTAACGTTGCTTCAAGAGCACAACCAATAACATAACATTAAAAACGGTCAGTATATTTGGTTTATTTCGTATCAGTTAATTAGAGACACAAAATTTATAATAAATCATGCCCATGACCCACATTATTAAAATATTAAATTTTACATGCAATAATTTTAGTAAATGCAAGGTATGAGCATTAAAGTCGCGAACAGCAATAAAGTGAAATGACCCTAAAAACAATAATTTAAGCAAGCAACATTTCAAACATCGCGAAGCGAGTAGGTTACACAAACAGTAAATATGTATGTCTAACGGTAATACACCTTAATTTTGTATAACGAAGGATGTAATCATATTAATGACTAGCAGCATATTCTACGTACATTCATCCTTTCACACATTTAGTCAAATAATACTCTTATCATCGAAGCTCCTTATGGCAAAACTCTGCCATCGCTTGTAAAATCAAACAGTATTTACATCTACCATTTGCGAAACGAGTACCCCATCGCTTGCAGTATGGAAATTGCCATTTACAAAAGTAAGCAAAGCAAATGCTAAATTCGCGTCTTCTATTCTTGATTACAATAGTTCGTAGATTCCCTAGCAGGCCAGTAATGATGTAATAACGTCATTGCTCGACGGTGTGCTGCTCTCTTGAGAATGTTGTCACGGCTCTGCTCACGTGGACCGGTGCGATCCAGTCAAACAACAAGTGTGCGACTTCAAACGGAGTGCATGTAGAATTCTATCAAATGTGGCCCAGAATTTTGCGGCTTTATTAGGAGCGCTAATTAAGAACGAATACCCACGCATTAGCGAGCTATTTAAAACAAATCTAGCGTGCCTACCTTCATAATGGAAGCGCCGCAGTTTTACAACTGCGTCACGTTGTTCCTCGACCTATTAAATCCCATATTACAATGGTTTTATAAGCGAGCGACAATTCGTCCCCACGAAATAAACATCAAACCAAACTGATAAATCCGTAAATTAACGTTTACGACAATTAATTGTGCCACGTGCAGAATTATAACATCAGCATTGGCATTCGGGTCTGGAAAAACACGACCTCTTTAAGAGCGTTCTGGATGCAGAAGACCGATTTGCGTTCCTCGACACGGCCTTTTGCGCGGGTAAGGTGCGTTCGCATAATGAAATCACTAACTACAATCGTTCGGGAATCAGAAAATAATAGTAATTTAACTAACGCGAAAGTAAACCGTACTTTTGTATTTTAAGTAATTTGGCTTTTAATGACATTTCTGTGACAATTTGCTGTACAAAACGCCGTGTTTAATTGTCTTTGTGTTCATTATCTTCATAATCTTAGTGTTACCTTCAATTTAGTTTTATTTTGGTTTATTTGTGTTTATTCGTGTTTTTTCTTTTTAGTATACAGTTCTCGAGGGTTTTTTTGTTGATTGTTGATTCCCCAAATTAGCGTCATGGAGTACAGTTTTGTGGAGTATGCAGACAAGTATTTGATTTTAGGGGAATGTCGTGGCAGTTTTTATGCTGCTGCTAATTTGTATGCCGAACGGTATTCGACGACTGGATCAACGAATGTGAGTGTAAAAAAGGTCGCCAAATCCATTATGAAACTTAGCACTTTTTTATAGTTTGTAGAACCAGGTTAGTTCCTTGACAGGAGATGGAACTTATTTCGTTGTTATAAGAGATAGTGTGAGATGGTCAGACCCAACCACCCCGTTACTGACAATTGTTGCCTTCGTTAACCACTATCAATGAATATACGATCATTGCTAAAGGTATTTTGAATTAACATCGATATTACAGAGTTTATATACAGAAAATGTGGGACGTGTTTTTAACCCACTATTAAAAATTACAATCGCATGCATTTAGATAGCGTAATCGTTTACACATTATTGTTTGTCATCTGACCCACTATCGCGCAAACTGCACACCTTGTCGCTGCGATACGTCGTAACCTGACCTAGTGCGTTTGATAAACTGTAGAGTCTGTTTGTAAACACGGAATTGGCACGCTTTTTGCTAGTTTTGTAACTCACTTGCATGTGTTTTTGTATTTGCCCAATTTCACTTTGTTTCACACTCTTAATGTTAAATCCATGTTTAAACAAAGTTTGAACATTATGGCCGAGTAAAGTGATGACTGGCGGGAATCCCATGGTCAGGCGTCCGGTCCACGGCATGCTTCGTGACTGGCGGGCGTTGCTTCCGACGTCGAGTGCAGCAGTTCGAGCCTGAAGTCCTTCTTGCGGGTGTTGGGTTTCTGCTGGCGTTGCTTGACCTTGCATGCGCTTCTCCATAATATTGCTTATTCCGCACCATAAGCAAATGTCGAGGAGTGTAGTTATGTTGCTGACGAACCCTGTTGTAATTAATAGGTGTCCCCAGCGTGTATTGGATAGGTCGTGGACATCTTGTTGCTGTCGAAATGGTATTACGCCCCTGTGGTGTGATGCTTCTTGGATTGGTTGCTCGGCTGACCTCGGGATGCTTGTCCTTGTACTTATGTTTGCACTTCCTCCATTGTGGACGGATGTCAGCCTGATTTCGTTGTAGTCTTGGCCCCGTCTGGTTCGGACTTCTCCCAGTGGATGCCTTGGATGCGGCACCGTTGACTAGCCTTGGTTTGGTTGTTTTGCTGTCCTCCTTTACGACAGCTGGGTGAGGAATGTAACGTCCTCTTCCCGGACCACCACTTTGGTCCATCTTCTTTATGTGTCCTACTGAAGGATACTTCTTCATGAAGTTGTTGTGTCCGGACTTCAAGTTCTTGTCAGGTTCGAATCGTTTTCCCAACTGCAGCTTCCTGGCGACTGCCCTTCGTCTCGATTCTCCTACTGTACTTGGGTCTTCTGTGAACGGTATGTTCACCACACATGCTCCATCTTGCGTCTGCCGATGGGTTGCTTCTAATTGTCCAATTCTCGTTTCTCCTGTGAGATAGGTTTCTCCATCAGGACCTCTTCCATCTCCCAAAACTTGTTGAGGTGGTGATCTTCTTTGACGTTAGACATCATACTGACCACTCTCATGTTGGGTTGTTCTGTTGCTTCTACTGCCCCAGATATGATCCATCCAAATTCCGCCTTCTGTGCCATCATCCCTTGCTCCGTCTTCTTGACTCCTTCTAGGAGTATATCTTTGTATAGATCTGCCCCTATGAGGATGTCTACTGGACCTGGCATGTTATTGGTAGGATCGGATAGTAAGCATTGTTCCCATGCGTTTTCTTCTTTACTACTTATTGTGTTTCTTGGCAATGTTCCTGTCAACCTTGCCAATATAAGTAGATCCTCAAAAATTCTGAAATTGCTGGAGAATCGTGGCTTCATTTCCACTTCCACTTTTCCTCTGGATTTCCCAGCTTCACTTCTGCCTATCCCTATAATGTCTGCTTGGATTCTTACTCTTGGTAGTGCCAATAATTGAGCTGCTTCTTCCGTTATAAATGATGCCTGTGACCCTGGATCGACCAATGCTCTCAACAGTTCGTAATATCCTCCGGCTGTCTTTACTTTCAAAAATGCCGTGGCTAGCAGGACTTCCTTCTGGTTGGGATGATTGATTTTTCTGCTAACGATGCTGCTTACTTCTACGCTGCTTTGTACGGTGGTGGTGGCCACTTGGGATTTTCTATTTGGCCCCTATTGTGGTTTTGCAGTTATTTGTTGTGGATTTCTTACTGGAGTGTGGTTCCATTCCTTATGCAGCAGAGTGTGGTGCCATTTGTCACAGTTCTGGCACTTATTTGAATTGTAGCATTTTTCGTTTTCCTTGTGGACTAAACATCTCACCGACAGCCGATGGCGCCTGATGGCTTGATACCGATCGTCACTGGTGATGGAAATAAATTTTGGGCACTGTGTAATCTTGTGGCTGCTGTTGCAGGTCCGACATTTGCCGATGCTTGCTTGATAACTTCTTACCGGCCATGGTTTTCTTGATGACTCCGATGCTTTTATTGGCTTTGCGACTTCCAGCTTCCGTTTCGAATCTTGAATCGCCTCAAGTGATTGGAATGTTTTTTCCAAAAACTTTAACAATACTGCCAGATCCTGGATTTCTCGAGAGTTAGTCAACGACTGTTCATACAATTTCTTCGTTTCCTTGTCCAGCTTCTTGACCAGCAAATGTGCTATTATTGGTCCCCACGTATCTGTATTTACGCCCATGTTGGATATGGCACGTAAACTTTCCATCGTCGTATCATGCAGCTGTTTTAGATTAGCTGCTGATTTATAGTTTAAATTGGACAGCTCTAATACATTGTCTAAAAATTTTGAAAACAAAATTTTTTTGTTATTCTACCTGTTCGTCAGTAGGTCCTATGCGGTTTCGTAATTAGCATCAGAGGCGTCGAGATGTTTTATTAATTTACTTGCCTCGCCTCTGAGGTAGGTTTTGAGGTACTGCATCTTCTCTGCCTTGCCTAATGTGGCATTGTTGTGGATGAGTCGCCCGAAAATGTCGTGGAAGGTTGTCCAATTTTCGTAACTTTCTTCAAAAATTGGCATGGTAATTTTTGGCAATGGGATGGCCAACTCTTCTCGTGATCGTTGCTGGTCGTTTCTCGGGATGCTACGTATTTTATTAAATATTTGAGCTATTACCTGATTGTAACGCTGTCGCATCTGATTGTAAACTCCGTCCGTGAAGTAATCCGCAGCGAATTCTTGCTCCTCTCTGAGAATCTCCTCATGAAGGCTCGTGATGTTTTCCCACTGCTCGCATATTTTGCTTGCCTTATGCTCGTAGACCATTTTCGCGTGGGGTTCTTCTAATGCCGACACTGCCTCATCCAACACTTCGCTAAATAATCGCATTTTGATTTCTTGCTTCTTGAGTCTGCCTCCTTGTTCGATGGGGTTTTCCATTTTCTCGGTTTCTAAGCCGTTACTTTCCTCACTGGCTGGATTTAACTTCTCCTGCCATTCGTGTATGTAATCTGTAATTACTTGATATCTTTCTTTTACCTGGCTGTAGAAATTCTTTTTAATTTATTCGTGATCTGCTGGAAGTCGCTTTTGTAGCTCAATGTCACCGCTCTCGAATGCCTTCCACAATCCTTCCAATTCATCTTCTTTCTTGGCTAGGTACATTTGATTTTTCCTGCTTCCGGAATCCTTTTTCATATTCGTGAGCAACTGGCTCATTTTGTCCGCCAGCTGCTTCTGCTCCTTTATAATTGGTTCCATGTTGTTTCAGCTTTTTTTTACTGGTGTTGGAACTAAACCTGGCTTAATAAGTAGTATCTTACCACTTTTGTAATTTACAAATTCTTAGCGGGTCGAATGCCGCTAAAGATTCTTCTCGCTGCACCGCGGAAGGCTTTGAAATTTCTTAGCAGAACGTATGCTGCTATCACTTATTCTCGCCCCTGTGGTGGGAATCCTTTTGATTGAGACGTAGGAAGTTTCTCCTTGGCGAATGCTCAATTTGTACTTCTCCCCAATCTATTCACAGAAAAGTAAATACCCATCTTGTTGCGAGTCCTCCAATTTTTTCCTACGGATATGGCAGATCCGGTCCAGTTGCTTAATTTGCCCACAGTTTTGGATCTGTTCCGCGTGTCCCAGGACTCTTGATTGTTGTACTTACTTCTGTTCTTCAGTCACCAGTTGATTGGTTTGAGGATTTTTCTCCAAAATCCAGTTTCTTCTTGACCGGGGAGTTGTTGGCTAGAAGGACCAATGTAAAATTAATTGGTCAATGTTTCCTTCAATTATTCTTCTTCCTCCAAAGTCCGGTCCAGTTGCCCAAATAGCCCAAAATTTGGATCCGGCTCGAAGGACCAATGTAAAAGCCTCCAATTTTCCTTTTCCTTCAAAGTCCGGTCCAGTTGCCCAAATAGCCCAAAATTTGGATCCGGCTTGAAGGACCAATGTAAAAAAGGTAGCCAAATCCACTATGGAACTTAGCACTTTTTTATAGTTTCTAGAACCAGGTTAGTTCCTTGACAGGCGATGGAGCTTATTTCGTTGTTATAAGAGATAGTGTGAGATGGTCGGGCCAAACCACCCTGTTACTGACAATTGTTGCCTTCGTCAACCACTATCAATGAATATACGATCATTGCTAAAGGTATATTGAACTAACATCGATATTACAGAGTTTATATACAGAAAATGTGGGCCGTGTTTTTAACCCACTATTAAAAATTACAATCACACATGCATTTAGATAGCGTAATCGTTTACATATTATTGTTTGTCATCTAACCCACTATAGCGCAAACTGCACACCTTGTCCCTGCGATACTTCGTAACCTGACCTAGTGCGTTTGATAAACTGCAAAGTCTGTAGTTTTGCATGTGTTTTTGTATTTGCCCAATTTCACTTTGTTTCACACTCCTAATGCTTAATCCATGTTTAAACAAAGTTTGAACAGTGAGCAACTGGGAGAACTGCACCCACTCCGGTACCTGACAGAGGCCTTCCTCATTGAATGTTACCAGAGGTTGAAGAAAACATCTTAAATGTAGTCGAAAATGAACCAGAACAAAATACCCGATCAATTGCCCGAATGTTTGATGTTAGCCAAATAACGGTTCATCGCTTATTACAGCAAAATGGCTTGCATCCGTATCATTACCAACGCGTCCAGGGATTATTACCAGAAAACTACCAGTAAAAAGTCAGATTCTGCAGATGGTTACTTTGTGAGCAAGAAAGGAATCCTGGTTTTATTGGACGTATCTTGTGGACTGATGAAACTACGTTCACCAGAAATGGAACATTTAATATCCATAATATGCACGAATGGAGCGATGAAAACCCCCATGCACTGTACCAAACGAATCGTCAAGTTCGGTTTAGCGTTAATGTGTGGGGTGGTATTATTGGTAATAGGCTTATAGGACCACACATTTTGCCTGATCTACTAAACGCGAATAATTTTGTTGAATTCTTAGACACTTATTTTACGTAATATGTTTTTTCAAATGGACGGAGCACCAGCACACTGGGGAATTCAAACCCGAGAATGGTTAAATCAGAAATTTCCAGAACGATGGATTGGTCGTGGCAGTTCAGTATTACCTTGGCCACCAAGAAGCCCAGATTTAAGCTGCCTATATTTTTTTTGTAAGGAACATTAAAAGCGTTTGTGTATGAAGTGGAGATTGATACTCAAGAACAACTTCAGCAACGAATAAATGAAGCAGTTATAAGGATTCAACAAACCAATATACTTCAAAATCTAGAAGAGAGCATAATACGTAGGTTTATGAAATACATAGAAGTTGGGGGTAGCCACTTAGCACTTACTGTAATTTAGAATGTTTACAAAATAAAAAACTTAAAACGTATTCGATATTTCCTTAATAGTTACGTACTGTTAATTTAAAAATGCAAAGAGCACATTCAAATTAGAATTTTACTATGAAAGAGGTCTGGTATGCCTGTATACAGTCTCCTTAGGTTACTAATTAAATCAAGTACGTTGCTATGTCAATTGCAGGCGACTTAACACACAACTATGTACGACTAACCGCACACTGTTGCTAAGTTTACAAAACTTTAAAACTGAATTCTTCAAAAACTAAACGTTTCCGAGCAAAACATCTTTGAGACGGTTCATTTATTACAAGATTGCTAGCCGTTTTGGCAATCGCCTGTAATCACAGAGTGAGTGAATTACTTCATTTTCGATTTTGGTAACGTAATGCAATTAGCTGAATTTCTTCCGGCATTTTTAGCGTCACCCGGGAGTTGCAAAACTTTAAGCGATTTTACCTACTTAGGAAGGCGTGGCTGCTTCTGGGAGCTTAGTTGGTTTTTGGCCACATCGCCCGAGTGCTTTGCTGTGACGTTTGCCAGCATCTTCCACCTGCAGCCGCAGTTGTAATCCCGTGAGGCTATTTGATTCACCTCCTACAGAAGCATGGTGCTCTCAGATAAGCAGCGTACGTCGTAATGATCTGTGGTAATGATATTTATTGATCACTGCTACGTTAGTGTTAATTGGGGGTGCACATTTCGAGTAAGTAACGCCCTTGAGAATGACTGTACTGGTTATTTTATGCAGCGTTGCTTAATAAATCTAATACACTGTTTATATTAAAATAATATAACGACGTTTAAGTGAGTAAAATCGAGTGGTAGTGATAACATGTAAGGACGTTGACCTCCAAACACTGTAAGCGCGCGCAAATATAAGCTCTGGGCGGAAACATCGCAAAAGCGCGTTTGCATACGAATTGGGTCGGAAGTGTAACCAGTAGCGTAAGGTAAACGTTGATTTATCGTAAATAAATCCCTGCTAAAAACATCAAATAATTAACTTAATCATGCCTACACCTACATGTGTAATTTGCACAAAGGATCTTAATCCAAATAAAGAAATTTCTTGTGATTCTTGCAAGTTACCGTTACACACTACCTGCTCCGGGTTGTCAAAGATCGAAGTTCAATATGTGACCGCCGATAACAGACGCATGTTTTACCATTGTGATAAATACATGCAAAAGCAAAACGAAATTTTTGAATTGAAAACGTTTATCACCGAACTCAATCAAGAGGTCGAAAACCTTAAACAACAATAAGCAAATCCTAATTTAACGAATTCCGATTCAGCGTTACTCACCGAAAACATTATAAGTGAAATAAAGGAAAGAACTCGTAATGCCAACAATGTTATTATCTAAAACGTTGAAGAATCTAACAATGAAGATGGGAATGCTGCAATTGAGGACAAAACTCTGCAGATATTATTCACGGAATTTGCAATGTACCAACTGATAATATTAAACTATTCCGATTAGGGCAGAAATCAAACGGAAAAAATCGGCCTATTAAAGTAATTTTATCTGAACGGGATTATGACATTAATATCTTAAACTCAAAATTCAAACTTCCATCTACAAGCCAAGTTACTCTAAGCGGCGATCAAACGCCATTGCAGCGTGACTATTTGTGCCATCCCAGAGAAAAATTGAAGGAAAAACACGAGCTGGGAGAATTGGACTGGACCATAAAATATATTCGTGGCGTACCCACCATTGACAAAAAACGTCAAAATGTAAACTATTGAGGACCTTTACAACCATAAAAACGTTATACACCAACATACAGTCTTTACTGCCCAAAATTGACGAACTTGCAATTATTATAAACAAAACCTTACCGACATTTATTATTTTAATCGAAACATGGCTACATCAAAATATCTGCGATAACGTATTAGCATTACCCAACTATATCTGGTTCCGAAACGATCGATCTAGATGCAGAGGGGGAAGAGTATGCATTTATGTTGCTAACGAACTGGAGAACTTACAAATTAGCTGAAAACTCAACAATAACTATCTTAACAAAAACATTGAATCGGTCTGGATTGATATTAAAATAGGAGACGTTGAATTTCTTCTAGCGACAATTTACCATCCACCAAATTGTAACTTTGATGATAACTTAGAAATGACAAAAATGATCGATCTTGCTATCAATAAAAATAAAACCATCCTGATTTATGGTGATTTTAATTTTCCCGATATAAATTTGTCAAACATTGGCATTAGTCAACCAAATTCAAGAAGTCAATTAGGTGTCTTTGCGAATATGTATAATAGCTTACCATTGTACCAATTAGTCCAAAATCCAACGAAATACAGACTTGGCCAGATTCCGCCCCTGTTAGATCTTGTATTGACAACCGACGAAAAACTCGTAACAACCGTTAACTACGACCAACCCATTGGTAACAGTGATCATATTACCATCACAACAACAACTGAAATGAACATACTACGACGTACAAAAGAAAACTCATGGAGCCTAATATAAATCAGGTTATTGTGCAATAAATTCATTTCTAAGTAATATTAACTTTGATTCAGATAACAACGTTAAAAGCAAATGGTCAAATATTAAAAACGCAATCAGAGACGCAACAAATTCACTTGTTCCTACACATACAAAAAAACGTTATCGAGACAAGCCCTTGGTAAAGAATTCATTAAAAAGGGAAATAAAGGAAAAACGACTCTTATGGAATGCTTACCGTGTAAGCCGGAGACCCCAAGACTATATTACCTACAAAATATCCTCAAACTATCTTAAATCTAACTTAGCAAAGCCCAGAACTGCATACGAGGAAAAAATTCTAAATGGTAACCGTAATCAATTCTTTAAATACACTAAACGTACGTTAAAATCAAATATAAATGTCATTCATCTTTTATGTCCAGCATCTGGTAATATAGTGCACTGGCTACTCTATTTTAAATTGAATTGTATCTTTTTTATTATGCAAATTTTTAAAATATTAAGATGATAGCGTCTGAGACTCTTTCATGGGTTTTGATTCAAATATCTAGTTACTTTGTTCTGAAAAATTTATTTTGAAGTATTTTCAACTATGCATTCAAATTGAATGTCACTTCTAATGTGAACTAAATGTCAACAGCAATTCTCAAAATCTCAATGCCAAATGTCCAATTCTAAGAATTGTACATTATAACTTTATATAATACGGTAAGTTATTGTTTCTTAATTAATTGCACCTTTTTAAATGTCTTTATTTGCTTTATAGTTGGTATTTTCTAAGAAATTATCCACATTGTATATTCCACTTTGAAAATGTTCAAGACTGCAATCGACCCCTTTATGCAGCTTTCTACAATGTAGCTGTCACGAACAATATCCAGTGTCACGCCTCGTCCAATACCAAGAAATCCAAAAATCCCTGACAGCACCAAGCTAACAGAATAATCCCAGATCAGCTCCTGTCTCTACCACCACCTTCCGGAATGTACCCTCTTTAAGCAGCTCTCTGCTCCAACCTTCCGGAATGAATCTTCTCGCTTTACCGACAATTTGATGGTCTTTCTACTCAGCAAAACTTAGATTGATGTAAATACCTCCTTTTTTTATGTCAGTTGTCCAATGTATTCTTCTCAATAAAACTGTCCCAATTAATTCTTCAATTATTCACTTGTAAATAACAATCCTTGTATTCATTAAGTTTTACCACTTTGCCAATTATCTTCTGTAATTAACTTCTTTGCTTCTCTTGCTTGCTTCTTAATTTTTAATTTTTTTAATATACACCACGTAGATTGAGATTACCCTTCTTAAATAATCCAAACATTTTACATTAAAAGAGGGTTAAATTCGATATATTTTTAAATTAGATCAAAAACGATTTTTCTTTACATACTTTTTCTACTTGTTATTTTCTAATAATCAGAACAAACTACCTAACTAACATATTTTCATTCTTAATGCCTCCTATTTTCTATTATTTGATATACAGTGAAAATTCATGAACTGCGAACATGAGTAAATCAAGGCGAATTTACGATTGCCTAAAAATACGCCAAGACCGATGGACAGTCGGTCTAAGGTACTCTAATATTAATTCACGGGTCGTCTGCGTTGATTGTTTAAGTAATTGTTCAACGCAGGCGCCTAGTGTAATTTTTTTAAATTAATTATTACATCACAGATAGAATGTATGAGGTACTGTTATTCTGTGATTAATTCAGGTGATAAATTCAGAGTTGAAAAACAGGATTTTTAGAGATTAACAGTACAGTAAAAGAAGGTAGTTCTTAAAGTAAAACGCATTCTGAAGAAAGAAATAATTTCTTCCGAACAAACTAACTCAGTAAAAAAAAGATGCAAACAAAAATAAAACTATTTTTATTTCAAACAACAAAATTCAAGAAGTTTAAATTAGCTCTTGTTCAAAGAGCCTGTCTTCTTGCGCTAAACAATATCCTAAGCGATCATAGAAAGGTATTAGTGCTAGTACTCTGAACAACCCTTTTAATTTTTAAACGCAGTTCTTCAAATCGTTAGTTGTAGTGAAAACGACTTTTCAGATGAAGTTTTAGGCATATCTGTCACAGTTTCACAAAATTCCATACTTCTGAAATGACCAACGGGAAAAATATCGCAGCTAAATCTACTAGTTCTGCAATTTATTTAAATAAATAGTCTGGATAGTCATTAGCGGTAATACAAACCTCTTTTAAATACCTGTTTTCATTGGGAACATTAGGGCTTTTGTGCTTTTGGGGAGAAACACATCCAAAGTTTCCAAAATTTGAAATAACTCCATGTAACGTTGATAACGATAAAGAACGCCTATTTTCAAATTTTGTGAAAGAATTTTGAATTTCCCGGACCGTTGGACCCTGATAATACCATTTTACAATTTGCACTGATCCGTTGCTTCGTAGTTATCGATTTTAAGATAGAAATGACAGCAGATATTATCTACTGACAAAATACGCGAACTGTCAAAGTTAAATTCTTGGCATTTGTAAATTCGACATATCGTCTGCCGTGTTCGTAGTAAGAAAAATCTCTCTGTATACATACTTTAATTATATCCTTATCAGAATTTTGCATTTGTCATTACTGATACTACCGTGTCTTAAATATTCTTTTTATATTCAAACCACCTGTAAGTAAACGTTCAATACCTATCATTACATTAATAATTTGCTTTAACTCAAATTTATTAATTAAACTTTTATAAACACCATCAACCTTTTTTAATGGGTTAATATGGATTGTACTAACATCCCAATTTTTTTTATACATTTTAATTTTTATCTACGACCAACGTATGGTGTATCATATTATATTTTCCTCAAATTAAAAAAAATATTTAAAATAAATCAATTTTATTTTAATTTTTTTCTTGATTTTCCCTTTTTATTCAAAGAAACAATAATATCTTAATCTTTTCGTTTAAAGAAACTTTATAACAATCAAAACTTATTTACATTTCAATAAAAACATTCTTAACTTTTTTAACAAACAACAACTTTTAAATTCTCTATTTTCTTCCTTCATGCAAAATATGTGCTCACTATGTTATTCCCATATGAAATCTCCTAAACACAAACGAAGCGAACCATCACGTTTCTTAACTACTACCAAAGGATTGATAAAATTACTTTTTAATGATTGAATTACTCCATCTTTTACCATTTTCTGTATCTCCTTCTTAACTTGTGCTCTTAATGCAAAGGAATTGGATAAGATTTACTATTAAAGCTTTTTGATTCGTCAACTTGTTACAAGTGAATATATTTCTGTGCTTGTCCCACTTGTTCATTAATAATCTCTTTATTTCTGTTAATTATTTCTAATATCCGTCCCTTAAATTGTAGATTTTTCTCTCGTATTTTCAAATCATCCAACAGTACCCCTCTATCAGTATAATCATTCTTTGTATTCACTATTACATTATTATTAATTATTAGACCTTCTTTCCATTTCAATGCGTCTCCAATACTCTTTGATTGGCAACACTTATTTTCTTGGCAGCCACTTTTGGTACTGTTCCAAGATTTAATTGACTCCTTTAGATGAATGCACTTTTGCTCTCCATCTAATTTCATTTTCAATTGTTGAATTATATCGATTCCCAATACCATATCCACACTTAGGCAGGGGCGTATCCAACTCAAAACGGATGGGGGGGTAGCTCTCTGAATTCAATATATTTTTTGGTGGAGGGGGGTTTATTGGGGGGAGGGACTACCATGCAATAATACACAGTTAACAAAAGGAAGAACAATGAACACCATTTATTAAAAAAAATTGGAACAATGGTTTACGAGGATTAATCGCAAATTTTGTAACTACAGCTTCCACTAATTGCTGCATTATTTCAAAAACTTAGCATGGCTAACCCACTTAACCTATTTTCACCAATAGTGCTTCTTAGCAATGTTTAATTCGGCGAAGGGAGCTAAATGAACACTCTATAGTGCTTGTTGTGTTGGGCTGTGAAAGCCATATCAGTAGCGCCTTTCTAATGGTCGGAAAAAAAAATTCGCTCTTTTTTAACACCTCAATGATGTCTGGCGCTTCCTGTACCTCATTCTACATTTTAAAAGTAAGTAAGTAAGTTTATTTATTTAGTATAATATACTAGTACATAGAATTATTATTATTATATCTTAACATATTTATCATTAATAACATTAATATTAATAGTATTGTTTTACAAAGCTGCTTAAATATTTTTTAAAACTATAAATGTTTGTCATTTTTTTTACATCTTGAGGAAGCGAATTGTAGACTTTTAATCCTTTGTAGTACAGAGAATTTTGTGTACTCGCTTTATTTAATTTAGGCAGCCTGAAATCAAATCGGTTCCTTGTTTTATATTGATATTTAGTATCGAATGATCCGACATGTAATTTGGTAATACATTATTAACAGCTTTGTAAATCAAAACCACGTTATTAAAATAAATACGTTGTTTGATACTTAGCCACTGTAACGTATTTAGCATTAACTTAATATTCGTATATTTAGAACATCGTAAAATATTTCGCATCGCTCTGTTTTGTGGTTTTTGCAAACTGCAAATCCTCTTCGTAACAAAGAGAGAGGATACTCGCACAGTAATCAAAGTCTGGCGCAATAATGGTTTTATAGACTAGAATTCTAGCATTAATACTTAGTTTACTGGCTATTCTTCCCTAAAATCCATTTTTAGCAACTTTGTTAATGATAAAATTTATATAACTACGAAAAGTAAGTCTATGATCTAGAATAACTCCCAGATATTGAATTTCAGCACTTGTTCTACTTCTAGACCGTTTATTTTTACTTTAACAGTTATATTTTCACTATTAATTTTATTTGACACAACTATGCACTTTGTTTTGGCAATATTTAATTTTAGTTTATTGATTTGTAATCACTGCGATATCTCAAGATCTGTATTTATTTTGTTGACGGCATCAGTAGTATTTTCCGCAGTTACCCAAACTAATGTGTCGTCAGCAAAAAAATTTAGCGACCAGTGTTTGATATTTATTTCCAGATCATTGATGTACAGTAGAAATAGCAATGGATCCCTGAGGAACCCCCAATGTGTTAAAAATTTTCGTCGATTCCTCTTCATCATACACAGTTGTTTGGGTTCGCGAAGATAGATAACCCTCGAACCATTGTTTCTCGATTCCCTGTATTCCATATTTGTCCAGTTTTGTAATCAATTTTTTCCTATGGATTGTTTCAAAAGCACGCTTATAATCTAGAAACACGCCTACTACACTTTTCTGTTGATCAAGTTCACTTTTCCAATTCGCTAACACTAGATTTAATGCCGTTTCACAGGAATTTTTGCTTCTGAATCCGGATTGTTTGCCACTTATAATCTTGTCTGCTTCGATAAACTCCTGTAATTGGTCTTTGAAATTTTTTTCTAAAATTTGTTCGTACACCGGCAACGTATTAATTGGTCTATATTCTTCACATTTCCTTGTACCCACAATTTTTCTGATAGGAATTACTTTGGATTTCTTCCAGGATTCTAGGAAAATTCCACTCTTTAACGACTCATTTATTAATTTTACCAGAAGATTTCTTATAATTGGCAATGCATCTCTTAGAACCTGAACAGAAATTACATCTCTGCTACCCTTTCTTTTTATGCTCGTGATTGTTTTCTCAAGGTCGATTAAAGGAATTTTCTTAAATTTAAAGATGTTAACAGGATCAAGTATGAAGGCCTCTTCAAAATCGGTGTTTAGTATATCACGATTTATGTCGACAATACTATTTATGAAGTATTGGGTAAAATTTTCAGCTATCTCTTTGGAATCGGTTACTTCTGCTCCTTGGAATACAATGTTTTTCGATGTAAATTCTGCTTCCGGCTTTTTAATGTTATGTTTAATAATTTCCCACATATTTTTTTAATCGCCTTGACTTTAATTTTATTTTCATAGTAGCGATTTTTCTTGTCTTTAATCAAATTGCTATATTTGTTTCTGATTTATTTATAATTTTTCCAATCATTTGCATTTGCAGATAATCTAGCCTTTTTATAATGTATCTCTATATTTCTGCAACTGTTCCAGTTCAATAGAAAACCATGAGTTAGAATATTTCACCTTGCTAATACGGTACGTAATCAGGTCAGCTAAGCAATTATGCAAACACTGCACAATGCCTGCAGCTGCAATGTGTACATTTTTACTCATATCGTATTTATAATTAGACAGTTTATTTAATAAAGCAGTTTGTGAATAGTCATCAAAGAATTTCCTACGCACCGTTTTGAACTCGCTGGTTATGCATTGTTTACGAAATCTGAGCTCGATACCACAATGGTCAGTGATCTTTGGCGAATCTAGGACATCAACATTTAAATTCGAAATGTTAGTTATTACCAGATCTATTAATGTGTTCGAAGTCTCAGTCACCCTTGTATAATCGCGAACTAATTGTTGGATGCCTAGATGTTGAATTAGATTTGTTAAACGTTTCGCATATAAACTGTCCTTGGACATACCAATATTAAAATCACCTATAATTAAATGTTTGCTGCGCTGTGATGCATATTCGTCCCACCATTCTTCAAATTTTATTAAAAATATACCATCGCTTGAGCTTAGAATGGTACACTACCGTGTACATATCTTGATGAAACCCTTTTGCTATACAGATTGAAAGTAGCCATAAGTTTTTGTTATATGTGATATTCGATTACTCTAAATTTGCGATTGTTTTTCAACACTATAACTACGGCCCCGGTCTTCCGACTTTGAGCATTACACCTTATTGTACTATACCCTGGAAAATGTATTTCACAATTCTCTATCTCATCTGTAATGCGAGCGTCACTTAAGAATAGCAACGCTGGGCGCCTCCATAAGATTAAAATTTCCAATCCTTCTATATGTTTTAACATACTTTAGGAATAAAAATATATGATTTCAGAACTTTCGCCTACTCTAAAAAATCAAGTTTGCTTCTAGATTGTTCCAATTTACGTTTAAAAACTGCACAGTCACCATATAATATCTTCTTCCAGCTTGACATTTATTTTCTTTAATATGTACTACCTAAAAGTCAGCTTCTTGCACATCTAAATAATTATTTTGACTTCTATTTTATCTTCTAGGGCTTCAAATGACAATTTTTCGCTTAATCCAATTATTTTGATCCTGGGTAATCTTTCTTTCGGAATGGTTACTTCATAATTTTCTCCGCTTGCTACCTTGTTACAGGAAAATTTAACTCAATCGACATTGAGTACTCTAAAAGACAAAATCTGGAAAAAAGTAAAGGGTTCGCCGGTCTCTACAATAACACAGATCGTAAAATGTGTCGGAACAGATGGAAGCGTTCCTCGGTCTAGCTCAATCCAGAAGGCGTGATTCGAAAGCTCAATAGAAACCGACGGCACTTACCCTGTACTCTTGCTTAAAATATTACCCAGAGCGCCACTCACTTTAGGGGATGAAGAGCTCTCGTGACCAAAGCGAGAAACGTCACGGAAGCTATGCCAGAAATTCACTGGGTTTGCTGCAAGCTGCCTCTTCACCGTCGCTCACCAAGCTCCACCAGGCCTGCAGGTACATACACAGGGTGCCTCGAAACAAATGGCTTACCTTAATGGCCACCCTCCTAGAAGACTAACAGAAAAACACTGACACTAGCCTAAATCTTAGGGCTTGCTTAATTGAAGGGCATGCTTTGGTTTCACACTCATTTACATTCGGCCTTTGCCGTAATTAATTAGTGACCAACGGATTCAAAAACAACAAATAACTACACTGAAGTTGAAAAATAAATTTACATATAATGTATCACACCAAAGTGAACTCAAATTTCACACATTGGCACATCCTAAATGAATAGGGGATCCCAAGCAAAAGTTACCTTAACATCTACGTTACAGTACAAGCAACAAATAACAGAAGTAAAGCCCTTGTATATGGTAATTAAGTCAAATAATTAACTCTAGTTGGCGCCCGCAATGTTCATAAAACTAAAATAGAGCACGACAAAACGGTTAACGCCACTTCACACGGCACACAGTTAAGCGAAGCAAATGTACATAATCATTTTTACCTTTAGCCCCAAAGCATGTAGTCGGCGGAGATGGTGAACCAGGTCCCGATGTCGCTTGGCAGGACGAGGGCAGCAGTGCAGTCCCCACAGCGCAAACAGGGGTTGTCAAAGTTCTCGGCCGGAACCCAGGGTAATCAGAAGAGAGGCGACGGCCACCAATGATGAAAACAGCGTCCAGCAGCTTAGAAGAGTACGAAGTCGAAAATTCGACTGGAGTTCCCCTTACCAGCCATCTCCAAGGACAGCGGTGAAGATAGCACGACGTAACCGGATCTGCAGATGCAAAACTTCCCAATGCGAGAATAAAGGCTTAATGAAGAGGCGTCTTATCCTGATGTGCAATAGTGCAAAATTGTTCTTCTCATAATCCAATGAGCAAGAACTCCCAAAACGAAAGGACACCCCGTCGCCCCACACATACGTTGTACTAATACATCGCCTCCCCCTGGCACTCGGATTCCAACGAACTCGCCGAAAAGGCTCAAATAATCAGAGCACACGAAAATAGATAGGGGCTCATTTTAAACCGGCAGCGAAACTCAAAGTTCTTAAACGAGCGGGGCACACACGATTAATTTTAAAGCGACAATTCGAACAGCGCGGCCCCCAGCCGTCAAGACGGCCCGGGGCGCGGAAATAATTGGCTCAGTACTTGCTTAGTTCACAGCCGGATCGTAATTAGCTTCCCAATTTAAACTCCCCGGAGTGAGCACCAAATTCGTTCCCCGCGCAGAATGAAAAGCATCTCACGCAGCATGATGTCATCCCTGCGGGGCAAAGAAACTGCAACCTGGCAATAAAGAACAAAAAACAATGAATACGGAAGGTTCTAGAATACTTAAACTGCTGCGTAAAGAAATTTCCAAGAGGCTTAAATATATCGGACAACAAGAAGTAATACGCAGAACTTGAAGCGTTAACCTGCGTTATCGGCAATACGGAACCAAGAATTAATTCATAATTACAATTCGGCGAAATCTATATAAACGGTGATTTTTGCAATATAGTTTCGAAGCAAGAAATCTCTCTGTGGCCTTGTGCCCGCGATCGGCTCCTGCAGTATTTAAAGAATTGGTTATCAAAGAAATATGCAAGTCGCGGCATTCCAGTGCCTGCCGGAATAAATTCAAATGTAACTAGTACAGGGCCATATCCAGTAAAATTTAGGTAGAACAAACGAATTCGAAATAACAAAACCCCCTCACTAAAGATCAATTTTCTAAATTGATGGTCTAGGACATCTCGGCGCCGCCACTTCGGCGCCGCCATCTCGGCGCGGGGCCACCTCGGCGTCGGGACACCTCGGCGCAGAGCCATCTCGGCGCCAGCCAACTCGGCGCAGGGCCATCTCGGCGCCGAATTCAAATTCGCAAACTACAGTGTGCACTACGTAAGAAAATTATTATAAACAAATAATAAATAAAGTGATCGTCAAAAACCTGGCATCAAATTTAAAAAAAAATATTTAGAATTTCTTGGAAAATCAAACACTGACGACCAGAGGTGGTTGCAAAGTGATTACAGATGGGCCAAACAAAATTTGTCACGTGACTTTCGTTATCAATAAAATTTTAAATTTTTAAAAATAATTACGAACCATGCATTTACTACTCAAGATAGAGACACATTTTACGAAAAAAAGTTTTCTGGCCTTGAGATTGTTCAGTCAGCTAAAATTAACACACAATAAAAATATCATCGAAATCTGCCTTAATTTCCGAAAAATAGTACTTTTTGGATTTACACAATTTCGAAAAAGGCCATTTTCTAAGTAAAGTGCCTTTTATGTGACAAATATTTTTTAAATGTTTATTTCCCAAATCAAAGAGTTTGGGAATAATAAATAAAAAAACTTTGTTAAAAGTATTTGTTTTTTCATAGCAGTCTTTGTTAAAAGTAAAATTCTTTGATATGAGACCTAAACATAAAAGAAAATGTGAGAGATCAAAGTTGACCGGGGATTTTGAAATTTGGTATAGGAACCTAGATATTGATTCTAAACAACTTTTCTTAATAACTTTTTGTCGTATTTGCTACATAAAAGGCACGCTACTCTACAGTAAAATAGGTTTTTTGGAAACTTCCAAGGCATATTTGATTTTTCAAAACTGAAATGCTGTTAGAAATTCGCCTTTAACCAAGCAGGGCTGAACCCCAAAAAATTAAAATTTAAATCGAGAATTTTTTACCTTTTTCAAGAGTCTTTTCACCTATCCGGGGACACACTGTATACAGGGTGTTCGGAAAATACGTGTACAACGGAAGATCACAAGTTCCTTGACCCAAAATGTTATGATTTAACTCAACTTACCTATATACAAAGTTGCTTAGTCTTCAAAAATGATTAGCTTTCTTAAATTTTTTCAAGTAAGTCGAAAAATCCGATATATTTTATTAATTTTTTGGCCATGCGTTTGTACCAGTAAACTACAGCTTTATGTGGAATAAACCTTAATTTCGAAAATTACAGGGTGTTTAAAAACGTTGTCATAATAAATTATCCATCCATATTTTTTTAACCACCTGTATAATCACTACCAATGTTTTTTTGTGAATAGCTACTTCAATTTAGAAGCTATTTCCTCTCTAACAAAATTTTAGTTGGGTAAACGGTTTACCCACAGAAAATATTTTCAAAATTTCTACAAGCCTGAATCAGTAATTGTAACTTAACACTAGGTTTGTAGCGATTTAGAAAATATTTCTTTGTGGCTCAACCGTTCACCCAACTAAAATATTGTAAGAGAGGAAATAGCTTCTAAATTAAAGTAACTATTTAAAAAAAATTGTAGTGATTATACAGGAGGTTGAAACATTTAAAAAGTTAATCATTTTTAAAGCCCTCTAGCGGCTCAACTAAGCAACTTTGTATATAGGTAAGTATTTTGGGCAAAGGAACTTGTGGTCTTCCGTTGTACACGTATTTTCCAGACACACTATATACAGGGTGATTTTTAAGTTGATTCTTTCCGTTTACCAGGAAATAAAGCTAAAAAATAAGAATTTTTTTATTTACCACTTTTCCGAAATATGAAAACTAACGAAGGTGTTAGAGTTTGAAATTAAAAACTAAACTTTGGCGCAAAGGCGGCTGCCAAATTTTATTTTTCTTTATCTCTGTTGTCAAGCAATGACCTGTCAACTAGTTTTCCATTGGAATTTTCTAATGTTATTGATACAATAATGGCTCATGTTTATGAAAATAATGAATGAGTGAATATGCTTATTATTTACTGGGAGTGTCGTCAAAATGCCGCTGCCACATCGCTCTGATACGTGGAACGTGTGTGTAGAAGCGAATGCTGATAATTTTGAACATATAATTTAAGTTAGATTAAGTTTAGTTTAATTTTTGTTAAGTAATTTTAGTTCTTAATTTGAAGCTTTAACACCTTGGACCTCCGTTAGTTTTGATATTTCGCAAAAGTGGTAAATGAAAAAAAGCTTACTTTTTTAAACTTTATATCCTGGTAAAAGAAAAGAATCAACTTAAAAATCCCCCTGTATATACAGTGTGTCCGCCACTGTTTTTTTGGCCAAAAATTTTGTAGCTATTGTCAGATTATTTGTTATTAAATAATATTTTAAAAACTTCTTTAAGCTGTATTTTGAAAACGAAGCCGTTTAAATCCCATTATAGTCCAATGAACGAAATTGCTGTTACAGATTTTTCAGTTTTTTTCGAAAAAGGTATATTCTATCAAAAAAATATAGTTTCAATGGATAAAGCTAAAAAACTTATCGTATTGACTAAAAAACAGTGGCGTACCAGATTTTTCTAAAATAAAGTAACTGAGGTGGCCCCGATGCACGCCACTGGTGGAAATAAATTTATTTTGACTAAACAATGCCACTTTATGAAATACTATCATACACCAAGTTTCATTAGAATACCTCTAGGCGTTGTCTAGATTTTTGAAAAAGAAATAATTTTTGTTTAAACTTCAACACCCTGTATCTTGTGAACGAAGCCGTTTAGGCTCCATGTTTGTATGAACTTTTTATCTTAGAATTGATCAAGGAATCGCCCCTTAAAGTTTGTCTACGTAGTTAATTAACACCCTGTATATAGATTAGTTTTAGCTGACTGAACAATGTCAAGGCCAGAAAACTTTTTTTCGTGAAATGTGTCTCTATCTTGACTAGTAAATGCATGTTTCGTAATTATTTTTAAAAAATGTAAAATTTTACTGATAACGGAAGTCACGTGACAACTTTTGTTTGGCCCATTTTGCAACCACCTCTGGTCGTCAGTGTTTGATTTTCCAAGAAATTTTAAATAATGTTTTTTTAATTTGATGCCAGCTTTTTGGCGATCACTTTATTTATTATTTATTTATAATAATTTTCTTACGTAGTGCACATTGTAGTTTGCGAATTTGAATTCGGCGCCGAGATGGCCTTGCTCTGAGTTGGCTGGCGCCGAGATGGCTCCGTGCCGAGTTGTCCCGGCGCCGAGCTGGCCCCGTGCCGAGATGGCGGCGCCGAAGTGGCGACGCCGAGACGGCATCGCCGAGTTGTCCGGCTTCGCCTCAAGACGACCGAGAAAATTGCTAGAAGGTTAGCTTACTAACTATGCGGGTTGAGATAGCCGTCACTACTCGGGATCCCAACCTCGCCACGACGGATAGCGTCAAATAACAGAGTGAGAAGAGAGAAGAGATTATGAAAGACCGATTACGCCGGTGGAAACTACGAAAAACTTAATGATGAATGTCAAATCCTGGAGATGGTCATACCTGTGAACTCTTCCGACCAACTGACCAATCGAACACAGGGTGTATTTGTAAAGATTACAGATACAGAAAAAGAAGTCCGTAATCTAACCCCAAAGGTTGTCTGAAGAGGGCAGGCTGCGCGTCACGAGATCAGCGCATTGTGTAAGTCCCACAGCAGGAGTACCAAAAGGGAAAGAAAGGACGAAAAGTTGTGACAGAAACTGTTAAAATGTTCAATGATCGAGATTAATATAAAAAAGAAAACTAAGTTCACCGAAATCCTCAATCGATGACGATGCCGAAAGCCAAATTGTTTATGAATTCGCTAAATGCGAGATCGAAAATGACTCCGACACCGAACACCAAAAGAAAACCCGGAAAAACAAAGTCTCCAACAAACGTCAAACATAAAATTCACTAAAGAAACAACACGTGAACAGCCTTGCCAGTACTGTCACACGAAGCTCAAAAGCTAACAGCTAAATTGTTCCTCCCAAAATCCAGAGGGCAGGGACAATACGCGACGACCTAAAGTCATCAAAAGATTTCAACGAAATCGTTCCTCCCAAAATCCAGAGAGCAGGGATACGATGCATGACGTAAAATCATTAAACAAATTCGATAGGTGACGACAGATCGTCAATAAATAAGTCACTTAAACAAAACCACACCAGGCGACTAAATCGCAACATACCCCAACATGGTAGACAACTAAGTCAATGAACGAAAAAGGTACGATAGAAAGTGTACAAGACACTACGTCAGGTGTTGATGCACGCGATGAAATCAGCAAACAAAGTTGGGCGATACACAATAAAAATGGGAACGAAATAAAAGTAAATCAAAAAAACTACCCAAAACCAACTAAGAAGATGATTTGAGAGACCTTAAAAATTCGCACACGCGGATCTCGCAAACACACCAACGCAAAACCGCATCTTAACAACGAACCAATACACAATAATGAAAGCGAAATGGTTTCCAACTCGTCAGCAAACATCAACGCAGCACAACAACAAAAGGTCAACAACGGTAATCTGGAGAGCGTCAACATCGACCAAATCCAACTCATTTTCAACTTAAATTCGGAATGGCACAAATAAAATTTCAAAATTAGCTGAAGGCTAAACCAAATCAACAATAAACGAATTAAAAAAAAGTTCGATACCTTCCAAACATTTCAGTTTTCACAAAAAATACTAAAAATAACACGGTTTACTTAATGATCATTACTCAAATATACGATAGCACCTGAAAGAATGGCTTCAAAATATGCCTTAGCACGGAAAAAATGTTTGAAATGTTAATCAGGAAAAAAAGACAAAATCCCGCGAAAAATCCCGGGAAAAACAATATTTGGTATGTCATTGGATAGCAAGGAACTCCCAAAACGAAAGGACGTATGTACTAATACATCGCCTCCCCCTGGCACTCGGATTCCAACGAACTTTCAGAAAAGGCCCAAATAATCACAGCACACGAAATTAGATAGCGGCTCATTTTAAACCGGCAGCGAAACTCAAAGTTCTTAAACGAGCGGGTCACACACGATTAATTTTAAAGCGACAATTCGAACAGCGCGGCCCCCAGCTGTCAAGACGGCCCGGGACGCGAAAATAATCGGCTCATAGTACAGTAAAATTGTCGGTAAATACCCCGTCACCTTAAAAAAATTGGCCGCGGCGATTCCTTTTGCCCAGTGGTTTAGGGTCATTAGACAAGTGTAAAACCAAAAAGGCGTCACCCCACCCCTTGCCAAACACCCGCCATCTTGATAACAATTGAATTTGTTTTTTCTCGCCACCCATTGGTCGCACAGAAAAAGTTATTGAACAAAAAATGTTGGAAATAAAATTCTACATATTTTTGATCCTTGCCGCGATAGCGAGAAGTTGGTATTTCAAACGGTAGAGGGCAACAAAGTTACCAAAAATCTGTTTCCGCCATTCTAGCTCTGTGGGGGTAGTTTTTTCCGAAAATTGCGAATGTGAAAGTTGTAGTGCTTGAAAAAATATGCACGAATCTCTTTTAATAATGGGATTGATTTAAATAGTCTCCGAGTGACAACCCTTCAAAGTCCGCGCAGCGTGGGAAGTGTACGATATATTCCGGCGCAGCGAAGTACCATTTCTCTTTTGCGAGATAAAATCGTCACGTCACTCAAGTAGTTTCAATGTGAATAGGTTTTCACAACCTACAGAAATTCTACACATTTTTGGTCATTGCCGCGATAGGTAAAAGAAATGAAAATGATGGGAAAGGAGTATATGAGCCCAGAATGATAACATTTGGCTCAGATCCATAAAGCTCTTAAATTTGCTGGTGTAATATTTATTATATAATATGATAATTGCAATTGTTTGTAAATTTTGCCACAGGAATGACCAAAATTCAACAAATTGACAATTGCTTTACCACGTGCCATTTCTGCAAAAATAATACAGACACCCGACTGTCTATATGTTATTAAACAACAAACAGCTTGTTTCACTTCAACTAAAACATGCTACGGTAAACGAAATTAAATTTTGATCGTTTGGGCCAAATGAAATGAATCGGTAATTCATTTTATTCAATTTTGACAGTTTATAGTGACATTATTAACTCCATAACCTTCATAAACAGTCTATAATTCACTAGAGAATTAAAAACGTTTAATTCATTAGAGAATTAAAAAAGTTTCAATGAAGAACAACATATTTTTATTATCTACAAATATTTACATTCAATTATTCTTTCTCTTTGTAGTGTGTAATATATAATTACTAAAATTTAGATCAAATCGACGATGAATGGGCAAATTTATATCTTAGTTTGAATATTTTTTAAATTTTTATTCAAAATTTCGTCAAAATTGAATAAAAACATATATACGCCACCTGAACTAAACATTTATTAACTCGAAGATATGATCTCACTCGCATTACGTGCTCGTGAGCTCAACATCTTTTCGTGAATAACCATATGTTTAATTCACTTGGTGTATAATATTTATTAAAGTTAGTGTTTCCCGACTACTTTTTGTAATTTGTTATTGTTTAAAGCTGTTATAATACTGCTAAAAACGTCTACAATTGCGATGTAAGAATATTGACCAAGAAGATTTTCTTTTGTGGGTACAAAAAGATACCGGAAAAATCTTAACTGTGCCAAATGATTTGATTTTGGCTCGTATATTGAAAGTAATTTCTTTTTGCATAAACCCTAAGATATATTGTAGTCGACTCAGACACGTTTTCTTTTTTTGGTGCTGTTTCTTCGTCTTGGTTCGGAGCCTCGAACACAACCGAGTCATTATCGACCATGATAGAAATGTTGCTAAAACTTTTATTGAACAAAGAGCTCACAACTTGTTATAAACGCAATGTGAAAAATTCTTGGAAAAATCCGTGAATACGATTGCGAGTGCTGTTTCGTGATTGTATTCTCATTAAAAATGGATAATAGTACGAGCGATAATGGTTTTCTTTATGTTAACCAAATGGCAGACATGGCATCTCGTTAGTTATAATAAGTGCGGGATATAAATAATTTACATCTCTCCACTTCTCCGCGCTGCGCGGACTTTGAAGGGCTGTCACTCGGAGACTATTTAAATCAATCACATTATTAAAAGAGATTCGTGTATATTTTTTCAAGCACTACAACTTTCACATTCGCAATTTTCGGAAAAAACCACCCCCACAGCGCTAGAATGGCGGAACAGATTTTTGGTAACTTTGTCGCCCTCTACCGTTTTAAATACCAACTTCTCGGTATTACGGCAAAGATAAAAATGTGTAGAATTTTATTTCCAATATTTTTTGTTCAATAACTTTTTCTGTGCGACCGATGGATCGCGAGAAAAAACAAATTCAATTGTTATCAAGATGGCGGCTGTTTGGCAAGGGGTGGGTGACGCCTTTTTGGTTTTACACTTGTCTAATGACTCTGAACCACTGGGCAGGAGGAATCGCCGCGGCCAATTTTTTTAAGGTAAAACGACAATTTTACTGTACTATCAGTACTTGCTTAGTTCACAACCGGATCGTAATTAGCTTCCCAATTCAAACTCCCCGGAGTGACCACCAAATTCGCGTCCCGCGCAGAACGAAATGCATCTCACACAGCATGATGCCATCCCTGCGGGACAAAGAAACTACAACCTTGCAATAAAGAACAAAAAACAATGAATACGGAAGGTTCTAGGATACAAACTGCTGCGTAAAGAAAATTCCAAGGGGCTTAAATATATCGGACAACAAGAAGTAATACGCAGAACTTGAAGCGTTAACCTGCGTTATCGGCAATACGGAACAAAGAATGAATTCATAATTACAATTCGGCGAATCTAATATAAACGGTGATATTTGCAATATAGTTTCGAAGCAAGAAATCTCACTGTGGCCTTGTGCCAGCGATCGGCTCCTGCAGTATTTAAAGAATTGGTTATCAAGAAATATGCAAGTCGCGGCATTCCAATGCCTGCCGGAATAAATTCAAATGTAACTATTACAGGGCCGTATCCACTAAAATTTAGGTAGAACAAACGAGGTCGAAATAACATAACAACCTTTTCTTGTACTTTGCTCACTGCCTCTCTATTTTTACACTCTTAATACAATAACACTTTTGTTAGCAAGTCCTGAAAGTTCTAAGTCAGTAGGATCAAAGGATTTTTTAATTTCCTTTTAATATTGAAAATGTTTGACGAATTGGTGCTCTTTTAGCGATTTGTGTGACGCTTGGAAAATTCACAGTTTTTAGAATTTGTGCAAGCAGTACATATGGCAGGTGAATGTTGTTGGTTTCATTTTGAAGCTCTCGTCAAGAGTGAACTTTCTAGAGAGATTGTGAAACTGTAAAATTCGAGGGGCGAAAATACGAGGGTTAAAACGATTTTTTTTGACACGAAAGCGTTCGATGCTGTTACATCGCATATTTTCTGAAAGATCTAAATGTGATTTGGGACTAGTTGGAAAGAGGATAAACCAACGCTCATAGTACTGGCTGGTTTTTGGGGTCTGCGATGCACGGGGGCGAAGTTACAGGGGTATGAAGCTGAGGTGCGTTTGTAGTAAAATAGATGTTCGCATAAATAGGGGAAAGAAATAAATGTCGAATTTTGTTTTTGGCAGTATGTGGATGAATCTGTGGGGTTTTAAGAATTTTGCTGCTCAGGTTGGTTTAGGGTTGCAAAATGGGGAAAACGTTATAATTATCAGGAAAACCTTAAAATTATTATTTGTGTGACATTCGCTGTTTGGAGACGTTCTAATTGTCGATTGTATTTTTTAGGAGAATGCGGTATGTGGGGCTTTTGCAACCCAGGTGGATTTGGGGGTTGTAAAATGGGGAAAACTTTATAATTATTAGAAAAACCGTAAAATCAATACTTGTGTGAAATTCGCTGTTTTGAGACATTCTACTATTCCATTGTATTTTTTAAGAGAAAAGAGGTCGGTTTCTATTGAGCTTTCGAATCACGCCTTCTGGATTGAGCTAGATTTTGTCTTTTAGAGTACTCAATGTCGATTGAGTTAAATTTTCCTGTAACAAGGTAGCAAGCGGAGAAAATTATGAAGTAACCATTCCGAAAGAAAGATTACCCAGGATCAAAATAATTGGATTAAGCGAAATATTGTCATTTGAAGCCCTAGAAGATAAAATAGAAGTCAAAATAATTATTTAGATGTGCAAGAAGCTGACTTTTACGTGTAGGTTTACATTTAGATGCAGTCAAGAATTGTTATGTATAATGTTTAGCTTAAATACATTCAGATGCAGTTTAGAGCTTTAGATTGACCTGCAGTTCCTAGGTGTGTATTTGGTTGCATAATCATTTTTGGATGATTTTGAAAAACCTTGATATTTAGGGGATTTATAGTAACAGTTTTCAAAATACATTGATAATACGATTTCCGGCGGCCATTTTATGAGACTGATTTCGTGAGTTTATTTTCCTTTTGGGCTGCATGTGATTTGGAATTTTCACTTTATGTGGATCTGTGATATTGTTTTTTTTATCTAAAGCATGGCCGATTTAATTTTCGCAAAGCCGGCCCTGCACCTGAAATCTGCAACCGAATTTATTTGGGCCAAACTCTAACATGCACGCAACCAATGGAAATTTTCTTTGAAAGCACTTCTGCGGCGTGTGCTAATTGCTTTATTTATCCCGGCGCGCGGGCGCCTGTAGCCAGAAATTCATGGAACTGATATGCATCCAACAAATTTTGAATAACCCTCTTTGTTTCACGCAACAAAGAAATTAGGTTTCGAAGGCTATTCCTGCTTAGCGATAATTCAACCCGGCCCTCGGGGAATTTTCTGTAGTAATTCAATACCCTGGGACTTGCTGCAACAACAACAAATTCTTTCTCGAATGTTCCAAGGCCCTTTCGCTTGTTCAACGCTTACGCATTAATATTTTCTTGAGAGGAAGGATTTCCTTTAACAGCGGTAAGAAAAGGATGATTGCATGATAGCGGGGAACGGGGGTTGTGTTCTTCGCGTGTTAATTAAATTCTTAAGTCAGTTCTGCTGCAGGCTTCGAAGCAGATAGCTCGTTAAGTGATAAAGTTCCCGCGGGACGTGTGTGGGTTAGGCCGACGCCGGTTTGGGCGGGCGTTTTGGATTTCGTTTACTTCGACCCCCAGAGCCGGGGGAAAGTTACTTTGCATCCTGTTGCACATCCACTCCAAGACGCCTTATGAAGCCTACGTAATTTTCTCATAGTGAGTGGGAAATATCTGCTTTTGCAAATTCTACCACGTCGTGCCGAACCCAAAGTATTTTCTGCGTTCTCGGGGACTACCGTTTTCACCTCGAATTAATTCAACACTCTTTCGGGCCGCTGGCCACTGCCTTCGCTCAACCCCTTTGGGCAATCCTGTTCTACGTTCGCTGCGGGACGTAACCTTGGTCTTTGTGGACGCCGTCTTCTGCAGTCCTCGACCTTCTGCAGTCACCGCTTGGCTTTTGGCAAAGCCCTTCAACAACCCTTTGGGGAGCTGTATTGCTGCAAGCGGCCACTAAGCTTCTCCAGGATCCGGTCCAGCCTTCGGTCATCGTCAACGCAGTAGGTGTTCTAGCTATAAAAGGTAGGATCTACCAATGTATTTTTGTCTTGCTTCCTGATTTAATGTGTCGCGAAAGTGCTACCGAATTGTATGTTTATTGTGCCACGCATGCTGTAGGACTTTGCGCCTGCGAATTTAATTTCGTCAAATAACTTGTGTATTGTACTTCGTCATTAAGTTAACTTTTGCTTGGGAACCCCGACAATTTTCAGTTAGGGTGTATGTTACCTTCTTATGGCCAACTTGTGGCCCTGTGTGTGTCGATTTTCACTCATTAATCAATAATATAGTCACACTTAGTTTGTTTAATTGACTTAAACCTGCAATCTGTGGATCTTCAATCCTAATGTGGCAAAATGCCAAGTGTAATCAAATGTGAAGCTAGAACACGTGCTTCTATTGGAAAAGCCATACAGTTTTTGGCTTGAGTAAATTCTTTTGAGCCCCTTTAGGGAGGTGGTCATACGGTAAGTCATAAAGGCCACCTGGTGCTGACCGCCCGACTTGGAGGGAACCTAGTGGACGACGCTTCGCAGCGTGCAGCTAACCCAGCGCATCTTCAGTAGAGCCCTGTGATATTTCTCGTTTTGGGTCACGAGGGCTGTTAATTTATCAAAACGAGTGGCGTCCTTAGGCAATTCTTTTAAGCAATCTTTAGGGTAAGTGCCGTCGGTTTTTCTTTGTACTCTCGAACCACGCCTTCCCGTCTGAGCTAAGTGCAGGTAATCGGAGCAACAAAATCTGCTCCAGCACATTAAGATCTGTGTTCTTTTTAGTAAAGCCGGCGAACCCTGTGGTTTGTACCCGATTTTTGGCAGTGCTCTCGATCAATGTCGATCTGAGCATTTAAAACTGTAACAGATCACGTAATTCCAATTTTATTAGTGAAATCTGTTGATCAGCCATAGGAAATGTTTTGTTATTTTGCTGCAATAAAGCCAGTTATACTGGGATAATTATGTATTTCTGCAATTTACTCACTTGAGGCCATCCAACATCTCTGGTATGTTATTTGTGGCTCCGTTGAACATCGAGTTCAGATATTGTGTGTTTTCAGGCCTCTTTCTTAGTCTTCTAATTGGTACGTTAGTACTCCTGTTTCCTTTCCGACCTTTTTGGGTTCAATTATCGATTGCCAAGCACCTGGAGGACCCCCACGCAGTCTGAGCACCCTCAACTCATGTGGTAGCCCTCAAATGCACGGCTTCTCACCAGTGCGACAGCCACGAGGTTTTCCCCAGTGTAGAACCTGTTGCCCTCAAGGTTGTTTCATCTAGTGGACACCATCTCCGTGTGGCTAGCCTGCATGGCTGTTCTGTCGACGCCGCTGTGACCTACTGAGCACACCCAGGTATCTACCTCCTAGCGTTTTATTCATCCCATTGTTTAAACTAGAAATATCGTTCGGACTAGTTTTGTGAAAGCTTATGCACTGCGCTTACCTTGTTTGATGGTAATCTTCATAACCGATGGTACCAAGAAATTAAGAAAATTCTGTGTAGCTATCTGCGACGTTCACCTCGTGCAATATGTATGCGGAATAGGTAATTTTCATTTTATGTATTGAATATCTCCTTCGATTGGCAATACTGCATTTGTTTGCAGTTTGGTTGCGTTCAAGTAATTCAACATTTTAAAATTTAACAGAAACCACTTGCGAGGGTTTTTGGGAGCCTGAATTTTGCATTTAACAACTTGTGAGCGCTGAATATACACAATTTTTAGTGTAATAACACCTAGACGAAATGGTACCAATTCGGATAGATCGCGGTTAGGTAAAAGCGATTTTAATGAGAAACTGAGATCTTCCGTATTCCGCTATCGCTGTTAATATTTAAGTCACTACCGTACAGTTGAGATACGTGCACTCGAGCGAATTGCGAGCTAAGATCGTAGAGTTCTGTTTTTGATTTCAAATTTATTAACAGAAAATTATTGTACATGTTATACGTAAAACTAAAATTACATCTACTACTGACTTTTTCAAGTATGGTGCAGAGTTTGTATGTGTACATACTGTAACTAAATAATTAGGCAATTTCAAGCTATGGTGTTTTCTGTCTTTTATCATTTTTATGAAACAGCTAAGTTGTTTAGGAACTTACACGGCCACCTGTAGGTTTTCTGGTTTGGACCGTCTCGAACCAGTGGCGCTTTCGGACAACCCACCCCATTCCTGCTCAGGAACTAGCTGGCGAAAAATTGTTACACCACTAGACAATTCCTGAACCACCGTGTTGTGAAGTATATATTATTTTCTTTTTCTTTTGTGTGCGAATAAATTCCCCTGTGTAGCAATTAACACACTTGCAGGATTAGAATGTAGTGTCAGCTATTTGTACTAAAACTTAACAAGAGATTGTAAGAGAATGTAATAGAAAAAGTTGTTGGGGACTTTAAAAATATAAATACAGATGCATATGTATATGTATGGAAAATGCAAAGTTATTTAGTTTGCACACTGTAAAAGCTCCCCAATCAACAAATCCTTTTAAAATGTATTTATTGAACAATTAACCCTAAACTAAATATACATATCGGCTAAACAACTTCAAGATCTATTCGCATGTAATCCCGATTGTATACTGCCCCGTTTCTTATAATAAAAGCAGTAAATCTTTACTCCAGTTATATTTGCTATTAAAGCACGTTTCAGGGGTCAACAAAAAAACTATAAACAATAACATGTGGAGCCGCCGAGCGGATGGCATTTAATTCTTAGAAATCTTGCACAAGATTCTGACAAGGTTCAAAATTGTAGTACGTAATGATCTGCTATGCAGTAGAACTTCGCAGGTATGTTTGCCGTTATGTCTTTATTAAATGTTTTAACATTGATAATGTTTAACGAATTGGAGGTGTGACGCTAGTACAGGGCTCTTCTAACGATTTGTGTGACGCTTGAAAAATGCGCAGTTTTCGCGAATTTTTGCAAGTTGTACGTATTGCAGGTGAATATTGTTGGTGTCATTTTGAAAATCTCGTCAAGGGCCAACTTTCTGGAGATAGCATGAAAATGTACGATTCGAGGGGGCAACAATACAGGTGTTAAAACGATTGTTTGGACACGAAAGCGTTCGGTGCTGTTACATCGCATACTTTTTGAAAGATCTAAATGTGATTTAAGGCTAGTTGGAAAGAGGATGAATCAACGCTCATCGTACGCGCTGGATTTTGGCGTCTGCGATACACGGGGGCGAAGTTACAGGGGTAGAAAGCTGAGGTGCATTTGTAGCAAATTGGATGTTCACATAACCAGGAGGAAAGAAAAAAGGTCGAATTTTGTTTTTGGTAGTATGTGGATGAATCTGTGGGTTTTTAAGGATTTTGCGGCTCAGGTTGATTAGGGGTTGCAAAATGGGGAAATCGTTATAATTATCAGACAAATTGCAAAATTAGTATTTGTGTGAAATGCGCCGTTTGGAGACTCTCTACTGGTCGAATTTATTTTTTAAAAGGATTTGGGAGGTGGGAATTTGGCGGGTCAGGTGAATTTGGGGGTTGCAAAATGGGGAAAACCGTTATAATTATCAGAAACACTTTAACATGAATATTTTTGTGGAATTCGTTGTTTGGAGAATTTCTGCTGGTCGATTGTATTTTTTAACAGAATTCGGGATGTGGGAATTTTGCGGTCCAGTTGAATCTAGGGGTGGAAAAATGGGAAAAACGTATAATGATTGGAAAAACCTTAAAATCAAAATTTGTGGGAAATTGGTTGTTTGGAGATTTTCTCCTGGTTAATTGTATTTTTTAAGAGAATGCAAAATGTGGGAATTTTGCGGTCCAGGTGCATATGGGGTTGCATCTTGGGGAAAACGTTATAATTATCAGAATAACCTTAAAAACAACATTTGTGTGAAATTCGCTGTTTGGCGATTTTTTCCTGGTCGATTGTATTTTTTAAGAGAATTCGGGACCTGGGAATTTTGTGGCCCAGGCGGATTTGGTTGTTGCAAAATGGAGAAAATGTTATAATTATGACAAAAACCTTAAAACTAATATTTGTGTGAAATTCGCTGTTTGAAGACTTTCTACTTGTCGATTTTAGTTTTTAAGATAATTCAAAATGTGGGAATTTTATGGCCCAGCTGCATTTGGGGGTTGCAAAATGGGTAAAACGTTATAATTATCAGAAAAACCTTAAAAACAAAATTTGTGTGAAATTCGCTGTTTGGAAATTTTCTCCTTGTCGAGTGTATTTTTTAAGAGAATTCGGGACTTGGGAATTTTGTGGCCCAGGCGGATTTGAGTGCTGCAAAATGGGGAAAACGTTATAATTATAAGAAAAACCTTAAAATTAATATTTGTGTGAAATTCGCTGAAATTCGCTACTGGTCGATTTTATTTTTTAAGAGAATTCAAAATGTGGAAAATTTGCGACCCAGGTGGATTTGGAGGTTGCAAAATGGGGAAAACGATATAATTTTCAGAAAAACCTCAAAATCAATATTTGTGTGAAATTCCCTGTTTGGAGGCTTTGTACGGGTCGATATTTGGGATTTGGGAGGTTTGTGGCCCAGTTGGATACAAAATGGGGAAAACGTTAGTATTATAAGAAAAACCTTAAAATCAATAGTTGTGTGAAATTCGCTGTGTGGAGATTTTCTACTGGTCGATCTATTTTCTACGAGAGTCGGTGATGCGGTTGCGAGGCGGGGGGATTAGCCTATTTTCTCATTTTTAAATAAGGATAATGTGCGATTTTTCTATTCTGGCCCTTTGTGAAATTGTAAATTTGCAAGTAAATAGTAAATAGCGTGTCGGATTGTATTTTATTCTAACATGAATAATATTACGTGGGTTAAGGTCATTGCCACGCTGCATTTGTTCGCAGAATGGTGGTGGCTACTGGCAGGGTTGGGATGTTAGTGTCAGCTGTTTATACTAAAAAGAAAAAATTGATGGGCACTTTAAAAGTATAAATACGATACATATGTATATATGTATACGGAAAATGCAAAGTTACTTAGTTTATACAATGTAAAAGCTCCCCATACAACAAATCCATTTAATAGTAATTTATTATACAAGACGATAAAGTTAAATTTTATCTACGAGTGAATCGTTTAACGTTGAGACGAAGTCGAGACGTTAATGATTCAAGAGTGGATAGAAATAACTTATCGTCGTGTATAATACAATATTTTTTTCTATAGCAAGAACTTTAACAATTTCAAAAAAAAATAAGGGCAGTCAATCACATTTCAAAATGTCAGTAGCTAGATTGGGTTGCTACGATAATACGAAGCTGTCATATATAATTTAAACAAAAGTTAGAAAATTAAATTACTTTATCTATCCTTGATGTTAAAATGCTACTTTATCTACCCTTGCTGTTAAAGTAAAACTTGACCTTTTGTTTTGAGTTGATAAAAGCACACTTTAACATGTGCTATAGAAAAAAATATATTTATTGAAAAATTAACACCAAACTAAAGATACATATCTATTAAACAACGCAAAGGTCTAATAACATCTAATTCATTTTTCACACTGCCCTGTTCCTCCTATTAAAAGCATCTACGCTCCAGTTCTTATATTTGCTATTAAAGCACGTTTCATGGGTAAAGAAAATAAACTATGAATAATAATAATATGTGGAGCCGCCGACCGGAAAGCTTGTAATTCTCAGAACTTCTTTAAAACAGCTAATAAATGTAATAATAAGAATGACTCATATAAGCAATACATCTTCTAAAGTTATATAAAAAATGAATGTAATATCGAAATCAACATCTTTATCTAATTGCAAATTAATATTAAAGTGTACAATATGCAAAAGAGGTTCAAAACTGAAGTACGTATTATTTATTAATGATCTGCTATGCAGTAGAACTTCGAAGTAACGTTTCGCGAGGCGTATAATAAACAATAATAATACAGATGTGAACAATTTTAAAACTTTTTTTATTTCTATCCCTTGTAATTTTTTCAGATTTTGAAAATGTTGTGCCAGACTTGAGAAATAGCAAAATACATTTTCAATGCATTAATGAAGGTTGGTAAATTGCAACTTCTGTAAATTTTTTGTGTCCGTACTTGTTTGTTTCTGATTCTTCGGCCTTATTAAGACAACTGGATCGTGTTTCTTAATTTGAAGTTTTTCAGCATAACTTATTTCCGCCGTATCTTGCTTTTCAATTACTTGTTGAATGCTGGTTTGTATTTGTTCGTTGCGCGAATTTATAATGCCGTGTAACTCAACTAATTTCTATGATTGATCCTTCAGTTTCTCGTTCTGTTCACTTAATCTTCTACATACGCTGTTCCAAGCTTCCTTCATTTTCTCTAATACACTCTGTATATTATGATTTTTCTTATCGGCGCACTGCTCACAAAACCAACTGATCCACTTTTTGCTCGTAATGTACGCATAATCGTCACTGCCAATGTTCACACATTTTGAATGGTAATTTTAGTCGCACATGCTGGCACATGGCAATATTTTGTCCGTTCTTTTTAGTTCAGAAAAACACTTTCCACAATTTCCCACCATGGTTTTTTTCATTTCCCAATGGACAATACTTGCCCAACGATTAACACTGTAGATTTGGACGAGTACTCACCCATCCGCACCCGGCAACGTTCACACTAACTACTCTACTAAACCACAATTCTCTTTGTCCTTCGATGTCTTGTAAAAAGTTGCACAAAATGAAGTACTTTCATTCCATTCCTCCAAAGAAATATCTCTCATGTTACTCATATGGAAATGTCTCAATGAAAATGCAGGCGATTTGTCTGCAGAAAATCTGACTTCTAAAGATGATACGATGGAATCCAAGTAGGGAATTATTAGAGACCCTCTCCAAAATTCGGATGGATTTTCGACTGGAGGGTTGCTTCTATGCTTTTGTCGGCTAGCAACGCGAGTGCCGGTTATATCAACATTTTCTACATCTTTTCTATGATCCTCTTAGCATGTTGAGAATAGTTTGAATGTGCTGGTTGCCTTTGTAGTCCAGTTACATTAGATGGAAATCTAAATGCGACAGCAAGCTTTTGAAGAAAATCTCATAACCGGAACTATGATGTTTACTCTTGTGTTTCAAAAACGGCTTTTACGATTTTTTTCAAACTTTACATTTTTATTACATTTTTAATATGGATTGATGTGAGATGGATGATTTTTCAGTTGAATACCTTTAAAATTCAACTGAAAAATCGCCCATCTCAATCAATACACATTAAAAATGTGAGTTTTTCGAAATTGTCAAAATCCAAAAAGTGCTATTTTCGGAAATTAAGTAAGATTTCAATGAGATTTTTTTAGAGTGTGTTATTTTTAGCTAACTGAACAATCTCAGGCCAGAAAACACCTATTTCTTTTAACTTTAGCTAATTATTAATTCTTAAAAATTTTATATACATACTTTTCAAAATTTCACATGCCAGTACTTAATATTAAAATAAAAAAAAATTATGTGAAGACTTTAAAGATCTATAATTGGAAAAAATAATATGAAATGTTAATTACTTTTTTTTATCATTTATCGAAAAGTAGTATGTTTGCATAATTTTTCCTTTTTTTATGCAAGGCGCTTTTTAGGAAAAGTATTTTTCAATTCTAATTAATATCTTTTTAAATGGTTTCTAGCCCTGTTAATGAATTACTGTTACAAAAATCCTGTAAATGTTTCCTTACAGTTGTCTGAATGAGATTTTCTTTATCCAATTTACATTTCTAAAAAATACTAATTGTCGGTAAATAATAAAAAATGTAACGAAGTAATTAACATTTTGAATTATTTTTTGAAAAATTTACTCAAAGGACTGAAAAGGGGTAAACTGTGTTTTCGCGAATTTCTAAATATCTCTTAGAATAAAATGGGAGGATTTCTGAAATTCCACCCCCAAGTGGTGGAAACGGATATCCTGCTATAATATATGAATACAACATTTACAATTACATGCACATTTCCAAGGGCGTGCGTTTTTTTTTTATTAATTGCTTTACAATCTGTCCATATTGGACAATAAGTAAATGTTTTGACAGTATTACCTAATTAATAATATGGAACATAACTTGTTGAAAATAGTTCAGTAACAATTGTCTTATCACTTAACTGATTTGTCTGTTTATAGCTATAACACTACACACGCGGAATCATTCAAAACGATGGGGTAAATCTGACGGCTTGTATCTCTTGAGTCTTGGTTCCTCATCATCACTTTCAAGTAGGCACTCTACTAATGTATTTGGGTGAGCGGTGATACGATCGTGATAGCGGATGCTGTATCTTTGGATTTCTTCATGAATTGTGGCAATTTTGAGGTCGCGGCGTATAACCTCATTCGGTACGTACCACGGTGCATTAACAATCAGTCTTAATGTTTTGGCTTGGAATCTTCTCAGAATGTCTATATTGGAGTTACTTGCGGTCCCCCACAATTGTATGCCGTAGGACCAAACGGATTTGAGGATGGCCTTGTATATCAGTAGTTTATTGTCTAACAGTAATTGAGATTTACGTCCTATGAGCCAGTACGTTTTGCGAAGTATTTCACCTAACTGTTTACGTTTTGTCCATATGTGCTTTTTCCAGGTAAGACTTCTATCCAGGTGGATCCCTAAATATTTGACACTTTCAGCAGTAGGAATCTGTTGGATATTAATTGATACGGGTGGACAGGTTTCTCTTCTTGTAGCAAAAGTTACATGGGTCGATTTGGTCTCATTAATTTTAATGCGCCACTTTTTGATCCACAGTTCTATTAAGTGTAGGTGGCTTTGAAGATTGTGGGTTGCTATTTGCGGATCTGAATGAGAGGCCAGCACTGCAGTATCGTCGGCGAATGTGGCAGTCATTGTTTCTCTCATAGTTGGTAGGTCGGCAGTAAATAGTAGGTATAGTAGTGGGCCCAGTACACTACCTTGGGGGACACCCGACTTAATGGGAAATAATTTTGTCTGGAAGTCACCATGTTTGACTAAAAAGTGTCTGTCAGTGAGGTATGACTTGATAAGTTGGAAGATATCTGGAGGTAGGTTTTGTTTGATTTTGTAGAGTAGACCATCATGCCATACCTTGTCAAAGGCTTGAGAGACGTCAATAAATACTGCTGAACAATACCTTTTATCTTCGAAATCTTTTGTGATTTTATCTACGATTCTGTGGATTTATTCAATTGTGGCATGTTGTTTTCTGAAGCCGAATTGGTGATCAGGTATTAAGTTGTTTGTGAGAAGTATCGGTGTTATCCTTTTCAGTAGCATTTTTTCGAAGACCTTAGAAAGTATCGGCAGCAGACTAATTGGTCGGTAGGATGATGCGACGTCTTTGGGTTTGCCCGGTTTAGGGATTAGAATGATTGTACCAACTTTCCATTGTGGTGGGAAGTATCGCAGTTTTAGCATTGCATTAAACAGATAGGTTAGAAATCTAAAGCCCTTGTCCGGGAGTGCCTGTAAAACCTTACCAGTGATTAAATCGTACCCTGGTGCTTTATGTGGATTCAAGTTGGTGGTAATCTCTAATTTGGTCTCAGCTATAGTGAACTGCTTTACTGGAAGGCACATCTGGAAAGGTGATTCTAAGTACTGTTGGATTTCTTCTTCTTCTTCATTGGAAATGACAGATTCAAAAGGAGTAAAGACTTTAATTAAGTGGTTTGCGAAGACTATCGCCTTGTCTTGGTCGCTACGAGCCCAATTTCCATTGTCCGAACGAATTGGTGATTTATGCTGTTGTGGTTGCTTTAGCCTTCTAGTTGCCCTCCAGAGCGAATATTCCGTTGCCGTGGGTGACAGATGTTTCAAGTAGTTTTCCACTGAATTGTTTCGAATGTTAGTAAGTAATTGTTTGAGGGCTGCTGCTGCTTGGTTTAACCTGCGTTTATCAGCTGGGTGCCTTGTCGTTTGCCATTGTCTACGGAGTCTACGCTTTTCCGCGATTTTTTGTTTCACGACTACTGGGCAAGCACTGTTTGCTATGTGCTGGGTTCTGATTGGGGTAGCCTGCCAGGCGGCTTGCTGAACGACGTTGTTGAATTGTTCTACTGCTAAAGTCAACTCTTCCTCCGTTTTTAACGAAATGTCTAGGGATAGCGAATCTTCTATTTTATCTTTAAATATATCCCAGTTGGTAAGTTTAGTGCTCAGGGTAGGTGCTTTCTCGCTAATTAACACTTGTGATCCTAGCGTGATTAGAATCGGCGAATGGTCGGCTGATAAGTCAAGGCAGGATTCGACTTTTAGATAGTTGATATTGATACCTTTAACTACACAGAAGTCGAGTAAGTCTGGCAGTTTATTAGAGTCCGATGGCCAGTACGTTGGCTCACCAGTAGACATATGCTGCAACCCTTTGTTATTTATTGCTTTAAGCAGCTCCCTTCCTTTGGTCGTTGTTAACCTCGATCCCCATTGCACATGTTTGGAATTGAAGTCACCGGCTGATATAAATCTGACGCCCAAAGTTTGAAAGTAATGTTTTTATAATGTTCCTGCTTATTATTGTGACGCGGCGGGCAGTATGCTGCAGAGATTACTAAGGGCCCTCTCCTGTCTTCTACCATTATGGTTGTAGCTTGAATGTGATCTTTTTTATATTCTTCAAGTCCATAATGCTTGATAGAATTTTTAACGATTAGAGCTGTACCTGCATGAGCTCCGTTATCCGGGTGTAGTGTTACGTATACCATGTACCCTGGTATTCTTATGTAGCTTCTGGTTGTAAAATGAGCTTCCGATATTAGCATGATGTCGATATGCTGGTTTGTGAGAAACGATATCAATTCATCTATATGGTGTAACAGCCCGTTGGCGTTCCACTGTGCTAATCTAAGCTGTTGATCCATTATTAAATTTTGACACTAGAGTTGTCAGTAGATTTAGCATAGTTCCCATTTGCTCTATTAAACTTTTCATCATTTTCTTCAGCTCGCTTATATCATCTGACTGATTGTTTGTTGGGTGTTGTTGCAATGATGTTGGTAAATTTGTGGGGTTAATACCTCGTAAAGCTTGAGCATGGGTAAGATTTGGTTGGACTTGTCGCGCTACATACTGGGTTGGTCCAGGCTGTTTATTTCTGAGAGGGGGGAACATTCTTTGTTGCAATTCTTTGTAAACGGAACAGCCTCTGTAATTAGCCGGGTGATCTCCATTGCAATTGACACATTTTACGTCTTTACTTCGTTCTTTACGTGGGCAGGCAGAAGTTAGGTGATTGCCAGCGCATTTGACACATCTAGGGCTTCTACTACAGAAATTTTTTGTGTGCCCAAACCTCTGGCAAATAGCGCACTGGGGGGCTTGTCGTTTTGGATGGGGTGGTTCAATGGTAACTACCGAGTGAGCGAGTCTAGTAATGTCATATACATTTTTATTGTTTTCAGCAGGTTTGAGTTCAATGAAGAAGAGTGGTAATTCCTTTTTTGTAATTCTTTGTTTGGCATTCCATATGCTAGTGACTTGATGGCCATGTGTCTTGAGCTCTTCCTTCAGTTCATCTACGTTGGTGGTCGGGTGGATATTTCTAATTACTGCTATGAAAGATCGCTCCTGCTTTGTTTGGTAAGTATGAAATTCCGTATTTTTAGCTGCTAATGCTTTAGTTATTACTGAGTATTTATCCGAGGTTTTTAGTAAAATTTTTACTTCGTCATTGTGCAGGACTTTTAGTTCGTATTCATTTTTCGCTAATGATTCGAGCAGTGTAATTAAGAGTTGAATTATTTTTACTCCAGCTACGAAGATCGGTGGGGGTTTGGGATCCCTTTTTGGGTCATTTTTATTTTGCTCCGCTTCAGTGTTTTCTTCGTTTAATACTTCATATCGATTGGAAGGGTTCAGCCAGTAGTCCGTTTGTTTTGGGAGCTTATTCTGTTGTGGCGTTTTATCATTGGCATCCTTACGGGCGCGTTTTTTATTTTCGACTATTTTCCATTCCGGGTCACGGATTGCTTGTGGTGGTTGAGATTGTTGATAAATAGTGTTGCTTTGACAAGATAAATTGGAAGGTGGAAAATTATTTGATGGCTGCACGATATCATTTATAGAAAACGAGGTGAATGAATTGTTTACAGGCTGTTGCTGCATGTGCTGATAACCATGCGGTGCATATTGAGGTTGGTAATTTTGGTCTATTTGCATAGGGCAAAACTGTTGATTTGTATTTATTGTTGCATTAGAGGGGTAATAAAAGGCCATAATGGCCTTATAATTAAAGGTGTACACTTACTGTACAGTTAATTGAAGAAATTTAGTTGAGTAGCTTAAGAATTTACTTCTTGACCCTAAGGTTGCACTTTTCTTATCGTTCGATGCCAGCCGCACACACACGGATGTTTAAGCTTCAAGAATCAAACGTGAACAAGGGCGTGCGTGAAGCATAAAAGAGTTAAGAACTTTTTTTAAGGATATTTTCCTTTTTACCTACAATATTTTTTTGCAGCCTTTGATAGTTTAGCACAGTGGTTCTCAAAGTGTGGTACGCGTACCCCTTGGGGGTACCCGAAAATTTTTAGGGGGTACGTGGCAGGCCAACAAATAATAAAACAAACCTTTAAACTTAAATAGGGGAAAAAATTATTTGTGTGCTTAAGACCACATGGGAGAAGTGTAAACTTCTATGGCATTGGGTATAATAAAATTCTGCATAAAAAATGACCTTTTATATCACCCTGTATAATTTTCCACTAAAAAAATTAAGTTTTAGCGAAAATATAAGGTTTTGAAAATTTTGAAATTTTTGACTCGCCTTGTATAAGTCAAACATTATATATAGTGGGGGCGGGACGATAGACGGGTGGACAGAGTGCATCAGCTGATGTAATGTACACCGCTCCCCCCTTTTTGTTTTTAATATAATCAAAATGTATGTAAGCAATATCTCTTTGTTTTATTTAAACATGAGGCGTAATTGAGTTACACAGGTTAAAACTATACCTACTAAATAAAAAGGTTTAAGATTTTTTTTTAATATTTCAGTTAACTTACTGATAAGGGGTACCCAAAACTTTTTGTTGGTAAAAAGAGGTACAGTGTCTAAAATAGTTTGAGAACCCCTGGTTTAGCATATTGAGTAAGAGGTGAGGAGGGCATTCCAGAATTCGTTTAGATTTAAAAGAAAACGCGAACATTTGTAGTCCGTACGAAGAACGGGCATCTTGCTAGTCTGTAGTAAAGTAAGCAAGAAAGTATATACGTATTACGTAAAAACTAATCTGTTACATTATTATTTGTAATAATAACATATTCATTTGTAATAATTGTACGTGAAGATATAAACTACAATTCAATTTTAAAAAAAGTTTTCGGTAGCGGGAATGAACACGGGTCTCCTGAGCGAGAGTCAGGTATCCTAGCAAATACACTATACAGGGTTATAATTTCTCTTCTTCAACCAGCTATATACTTCCCAGATTCATGATATTTAAGCCAAAATGTACTTATTTTAATGGCTGAATTTTTATCAGTAATAATGTATTAAGGGCAAATGATTTTGTCGGTGAAAATGTTTTGCGAAAGTTTCTTGTTTTGGCAGTGTCACAAGACAAACTAACTTGATAGGTGAGGGAATGTGTCAAAGTTATTTTGTTGAGAGCATTGCCAAAAAACAACAAATCTTGAGTAAAACATGTTCCGAGCAAAATCATGAGCCAGAACACATTTTGTATCAGTATACAATGAATATGACATTTATACTGATTCATAATGACAGTTTAATGACGTTTTTCAAATGCCACATTGCTTAAAACAACATATTTGGTGGTTTCCATGGATACAAGTGCTAAACGAAACTGATAAAATCCCAAGGAAAAATTTAGATTTTTTGCCACTATAAAAACACGTGATTGGTTGAAATTTGGAAAACTATGGCGTTTGATTGGATAGTAGGAGATGCGGGAAATAGTCACTGAAATTAGTTCAGCAGCAAATTATTATTCAAATATTAACACATTGGAAATGAGATGACCACTTTATAATAGATTATTTAATCATTACAAGATACTATCAAACAAATTATTTTTAAAATTGTTTTATTTATACATTACATATCTACTTTCAACAGTTTTGTGTTGAACGCGATAATTCAACTATTTATCTACTTTGCGTTCGTACTGAGGCTATTACACACAAAGCGATGCTATAATAAAAATACTAAAAATTTTCATTTTTTTGCTTAAAAAAGTGGCAAAGTATTTATTTATTTATTTATTTATTTATTTATTCATTTGTTTAAACTGCTGCCAACAGTGCTAAAGCACTAAAATTAGGCTACAGTGTAATTACAACAAGCATAACAAAAAACAATATGATGTCATATAATTGCATAAACTAAATTTTGATTTAAATATATTCGTACCTAATATACTCCTGCATTTGAACAATTTAGGAAAGTAAACATTTGTAGAAATGTAAAAAATAACGTACCGTATCGAATTGACAAAAACTTAAAAAGTAAATAAAAACTTAAAAATGAAAAATTAAAACAGTTTCTATTTCTAAATAATTAAATAAAAACTTAAAAATTAAAAATTAAAACAAATTCTATTTCTAATTAGTGGCGTAACCCTACAATGCTGGGCTGGTGGAGCGCGCAAATACAATCTTGCTTAAATGCTTTTATGTTTCCATTGAAGATGTCAATTTCTTGAGACAGTAAGTTAGCTATACTGCAAGTTACATATAAAGGTGAGTGGCGTAGGATATTGGTTCTTGGTTTATCTAAGTAAAAATAAGCTCGAAAGCGTGAAGTCATTCTAGGTACAAGAAAATTTAGTTGCATTAGAATTGTGGAGCAACAATCAATCTCGGAATGTACTACTCGATGTAAAAATATTAAAGATGAAATATAACGACGCGTTTCTAAAGTCTGCAGTTTATATTCGTCAAGCAACTGAGCATATGAAGGTGTTATTAAAGGGTATATACCCGTTGATTTGTAGATAAAATACTGTATGATACCTCGTTTATAAGGCATTTTGTAGCACTTACTCCTTTAGGGCACTTCTCGCTTCGCTCGTCGTACCCGAAATCCGTGCGTGCTACAAAATGCTTCTTATAAAACTCGTATCATAGTATACTATTAGGTGATTCTTATAAAACATCTATAAAATAATGCTTTTTAGAGGCGCGAGTCCAGCGACAGGGCCGTATGAAAGTTAGAAACAAATAGTAATTTTTATTAAAACTAATATTATAAAATATTTTATTTATTTAAAAAATACGATTTTGTAACTAAACAATCAAAAGTAACGATTAAGGCGTACAGCAGCTGAACAAGTCAGGTAAAATTTTTTTTTATGTTTAATAATCTTTATTCCGTTTCCATAGTGCTGCATATTGTACGACTACACAGTGTGGTAAAAAAGTCTGGAACACCTGAAATATCTTGCTTTATTTGCATTTTTCTCGAAAATTTCTTTTCCTACGACCACCACTAAAAGTATGACTTTTAGCGCTAGCTTTTTTCACTAAAAGTGACGTTTTATAATTTAGCGTGTTTAAAGAGATCAGTTGTTTACTTTTAGCGCAGGTGTGGTATAAAGTGAAGTGAGGTTATAAACCACAATTTCGAACTGGAACTGAAGTTGTAAAGTTATTCTAGTTACTTCTTGCATTAGAGGTATAGTGTTTTTTAAATAATTAAAGCGTTATGTAATGAATACAGTCAGATGTGTATTATTAATAATTACATTTGATAATCGACATTTATGGATTAATAACAGTAAATTTAAGGTCGTAGAAAAAATATTGTATGCAACCCGTGCATAAACCTCAACTTTTAGCACTTGTTGCATAAATAGCTATTATGCAACTTCATAAAACTGTTATACTACAATACTCAAAACGATGTGCTCTTCCACTTCCTCGAACAAAAAATAGGGGTTATCATTTAAAAAAAAGCCCCAATTGACCCTGCTGGTGTACGCCACTGTATATAGTTTTAGAGTATTTTAAAAGATAGCAAAACAGGATTTTGCAAGATATATCAGGTGTTCCAGACATTTGTACCACACTGTATAATGTTTTTATACGACACTGTGAGTTTGTGACAAAATGTAAAGCAAATTGGTACTGTTATAAAAGTAAGAGAAACGTCTACTTTTATGACATATTTTAGTAGTAATGCTTTTAAGATAATTCATATTTCGTTCTAAACGTTTCTGTCCAGGTATTAATTATTACGTACATCAAAACAGCTATAAATCCGGGCTCTAATAATAATAATCATCCACTGTTTAAAGTAACCGCAGTTCGTACCATGTTCACAACCTTGGTTTTGTAACGACAACACGACATCTGTCTTACAATGCCTAAACTATTTATACGCTATTTATGTGGAAATTTATCAGGTGTCTGCAAAAAGAGCACTGATAACCGACATTTGGCGTTGTAATATTCGCCCTAAATGACAACAGCTTGAATTTATTTAGGAATCACGTACTATCAATAATTAAACGTCAGAAATAGTTCAATGAGGTCTTAAATGAAAAATCCAAAATCGTATTTTTCTGTAAGCTATTTTACAGTTTCTGTTTTCTATTTTTCACAAGTAAATTTTACTGTCGGATGACAGAAATACAAATGAAAGATGCCTACAAAAGCGTCGATATTTTAAATACAATTTTACAGCGCAAGCGAATCTGTTACTATTTATAAAGTAGCTTGCGATACTCAGCCAACGTTCGTCTTTGAAATACAGTCTTGTTTAACTTCATACGACGCGTGTGAATCGATAATACGTGACTCCTATGTATCAATCTGTTCCTATTATTTCAACATAAGCCAAACGCCAGCCTTAACACAACAAATGAAGGTCTGTATGCCGCTGCAGGCATTTGATATGAATTTTTTCTTGTTTCTGCATTTTCCTCTTCGGTTTATGTCTCTAATGCATCAACAATATCAAAAAAGTGATCCTTGAAAACACGGATGCTCTTGTACTTCTCTGGCCATCTTGTTTCACATAATTTAAGAATGTTAGCAATAATCTTGCGTCGTAAAACGAACTCGCGAAAAAATATGATTATCTCCTTGTGAGTTCCAACGCAGTTTCGAATTTCTGGGATAACGTTTAAGTCGTTCACGACAAGGTTTAGCTAGTGCAAGGAGCAATTGAATTACAAGGTTTTTTGTACTTTTGCCTCAAAACCGCCTGCACACCCCTTTATTTCCCAGACATGGTGGAGCATCCATCGAAACCTAAACCCACACACCTATCAGGGTCTAGGTTTAAGTTTGTCACAAAATCCTCAATGGCTTTGGCATCAACTCCTTCAAGCTCTACAAAGTCTAAAAATTCTTCTTCGATTTAGTTATATTTTTTTCTATTATAAATTTTATCTACCTTGGATACGCCTGGATACGCCCATGCACTTAGGCCTCTTACTATGAACAATCTAACAACACCTTCCCATTGATTAATAATTATTTTAATATTCAACATTCGGTTAGTAGTTGATATTTTCCATTTTATTAACTTTAATTATATTCTTATGTAAGACATCTAAATTCTTTAAAATTATTTCTTCCTTTATTAATGAAGCCATTTTGTACAATAGTGCTGGTGCTATGTCTTCGTACAATAATGCTAGTGCAATGGCTTCCACTATCTATTAATGCTAGATATTCATTATTATTTAAATTAACTTTTATTAATGGTAAAGTTGCAATTTGATTATTTTCCTCCTCTTCTTCAAGTAAAATTTTTCATTATTCTCAAGTGTTATAATCTGTGATGTTCTTAATTAAAATTTTAATATTACTATTTACATATTTACACTTCCGAGTGTTTAATTATTATCTCAAGATTCGTTTGAAGTTAACTTTAATGGCCTTCTTAACATCCTTATCTTCTTTAGCTGCTTGTTTTGATTTGTTAAGTACAGCTCCAAGCCTCGCTACTTCCTTTTGTTTCATATTTTCTTTTTGTTTCTGTACTTCATTCTTTAGTCTTCGTTTAACTGTTTCCTTCTTTGTCTTGTTTTTATGTTTGTTTACGATCTTGTAACGTTTCGCCCAGCGCGAACGCGATTTTTTAATTACAAATTAATGCGCACGTTCTCCCTTCGCGTATTTTACGTTACGTATGGGAGTTTGAATCTTTGGCCCGTGCGGCCACCTACGTCATCGAGGAGTCGCAGGTACACCTACGCGCCGATCTTCCACCCAGGACGTCCGAAGTGGTTGCTAAGATGTCCGAAGCAGGAGGAGAAAGCTTATAAAAGTAGATTCACGACCATTTCACGAGGCATTCATTTCCGAGATAACTCCCAGAGAGTTCCAATTCCCGTTCCCTGAACCCTGATCCTGTCCCGACCGATTAAAGGAACTCATTCTCATCCTTTTCATTTCTGGAAATCCTGAACCTCCCTACCTGCAGCCAGTTTAAGCCGACGATTCCACCAGGAGACCGGTTTCTGGTTACGTTATCCTGAAAATATTCCTGTCCAGGAGTCAGTGTGAGACGACGCCCCTAAGAAGGGACCGTTTTCTGACTCGTTCACTTAAATTTTCCAGTCCGAAACAAGTATAAATAATTCGATCACTTTCCGCCTTCAGCTAACTATAAATGCGCCCCGAAACCTGTTTTGAGGCGACGCTTCTCTGAGAAACCGCCAACCACTCGGCGTAATTAAACTCGAAATAAACATATTAGAATGCATATTGCAAAGGCCAGGCATTTAGCGAAATTTCGAGGCCGTTTTGAATTTGTGCTAATTATTTTTCAATACAGATATTTACTCACCAGCCAGACTTCTCAGGGAACGAAGAGCAGCACCGACAGTACCCCCAGGCTGGTCCGCTCCGTGGAGGAACATCCACGAGCGCCTGCAGCCACCCCGAGGTCATCTGCCGCGACACCAGCTGAAGAAGCAAATCACGCCCACTACACAAGTCCGCAGCAAGATCGCGAACTGCAAGGCGACCTGGCGACCTTCAAGAACGTCCCGGAAGCGTAAGCAACCCTTGAGATAGCCAAAACTGTCTATGTTTACAGCCGCACGTGCTTTCGAGCTCCGACCGAATTTTGAGGTTAGCCGACTGCCCGAATAGCCTAATTTCAACCATCCGAGTTTCCAGGCAGTGGCGTACCGCAGGGTCGAGGGGGGTGTGTCCAAAAAGCATCCCATGCATCGACGTATAACGGGTTGCAGCTGAGCCAGAATTATGAAGTACAACGCCCGAATAAACTATGAATTTATTGTAAAGTACATTTCATTATTTTTGTAGTTATAGTTAAATAGAATAAACTGTCTAATAGTATCCTGCTGTATGTTTACTGATCTTACTATATCTGAGAGAACCAAATTAACTCCGACTGATAGCTACCCGAAGGAAGTAAATTTCGACAGCCTTAGCAGAAGCTTGAAATGTTACAATCTTACTGCATCCTGTAATTCTACTTATTTTATGATATCCATTGTTATGAGACACCATACGTTGGTGGTAGATAAAATTAAAAATGTATAAAAGAAATCGGGGTGTTAGTAGAATTCATATTAACTTATTAAAAAAGGGTAATGGTGTTTATAAAAGTTTAATGAATACATTTGAGTTAAAGCAAATTATTAATGAAATGGTAGCTATTGAACGTTTACAGGTGGTTTGAATATAAAAAGAATATTTAAGAGACTGTGGTACCAATAATGACAAATGTGAAATTCTGATAAGGATAACTAGAGTAGGTAGATATCAAATACGAATTAGAATATAGGAGGCATTAAGAATGAAAATATGGTAGTTAAGAAGTTTGTTCCAATTAGTAGAAAATAACAAGAAGAAAAACATGTAAAGAAAATCGTTTTAATCTTATCAAAATCATATAAAATTTAACCCTCTTTTAATGTAAAAGCTCTGGCTTATTTAAGAAGGGTAGTCTAAATCTGCGTGGTGTATATAAATGAAGTGAAATATTAAATAACAAATAACAGAAGTATTGGAGTAAATACAGAAGAGAATTGGTATTGGTAAACTTAATGAATACAAGAATGGTTATTTATAAGTGATTAATTGAAGAATTAGTTATTAGAACAGTTTTATTGAAAGGAATACAGTTAATAAGTAACATAACTAAAAAGGGATTTACATCAATCTAAGTGTTGCTGAGTGGAGAACCCATAGGAGTTTCGGTGAATCTATAGGATCCTTACAAGAACGTTGTAGCAGAGACAGGAGGAGATCTGGAATCATTCTGTTGACTAGTTATTGTCAAGAATATTGAGTGTTGGGGAGTTGGACTAGATGTAACACTGGTGTTTCGTTCGTGACAGCTGCATAGTAGAGAGCTGCTTGAAGAGGATCCATTCCGGCAGGTGACAGCGACGGGAGCAGGTTTAGGATTGTTCCATTTGTTGGTTGCTGTCAAAGAATTTTGGTTTCGTGGTATTGGACGGGGCTTGGCACTGGAGGTGTTGTACGTGAGAGATACATTGCGTGAGGCTGCTTGCAGTTTTGAACATTTTGGAAGTGCCATATACAAGGTGGGTAATTCCTTAGTTTATACCAACTATAAAGATATTTTAAAAGGTGCAATTAATTAAGAAATAATAAGTTACCGTTTTATATAAAATTGTAATGTACAATTCTTAGAATTGGCCATTTGTCATTAATATTTGAGAATAATTTGTTGACAATTGCTTAACATTAAAAGTGACGTTTAATTTGAATGAATAGTTGAAAATACTTGGAAATCATTTTTTCAGAATAAAGTAACTAGATAATTGAACCCAAAACCCCTGAAAGAGTCTTAGGCGCTATCATTTTAATAATTTGAAACTTTTGCATATTAAAAGTTACACTTCAATTTAAAATAGAGTAGCCAGTGCATATTTAAATGGTCGCTCAAATACGTGAGGCAAATTGTGATTGTAATTGATAAACCAAGTTTGTTAGTCAGTTTGTTCACGCCATAATTTAAATGGTGGCCCAAGCGTGAGGCTAGTAAAAATAAAATAAACAAAGTTGATCAACATATTTAAATGTCGCAAGCAGCGTGGGGCAACCATAGAGCATGGCTTAATTGCCATGTCGGTTGAGCGCTGACCGGGTGCGTCCCCAGGTGGCGGATAGGGGAACGGCCACGACCCTTTACGGGAATGACTGGTTAGCAGCACAGCTGTCGCAGACCAACTCACATACCGTAAACCATCAGTGTTTGATGCAACGACCCCTGAGTGGCCTTCGGCGCTCAGGGTAGTGTCAACCTGGGGCACGGGGAACTGGGCTTAACCACCTGGTTCGTGTGGATGGGGCCGCACTATAAAAACCCCCCTAATCCCAAGATACGGTGCGCGCCGAAGGGATGCATGGCCAGGAGGCAACCTGGTCCTTAGCGACCAAACTCGCGGCACCTGGCGCACTCCGTTGTATTTAGCCCGTCACGCATGCAGGAGGCTCCGTGCGTGTCGACACCCTTTCCCCATACTCGTGGGAACAATATGGATAACGAAGACATATTACCTAACCTTTCCAGCGGGGATGAAGATGCCCTACTGAAATCACCCAAATCAGATGTGGCTGAAAAACCGTAACTGAGGAGGGAACCACCGTCGATTGGGAGGCTGATACCCTAACCTCCAAAATCGAAAAGGCTTTCTGGAGCACAGCGACGGAAAGCCGCAATCGAGAGGGCTAAAGCTCTTGGCGAACCCATACGTCATAGGAGGAAGAACCACAAGAAACCTAACACAAACCGTGATGACAGCTCACACCCTCCCACCGGCAGTGTTAAGAAAGGTAAAATAGCTGGCGGCTCAGGTGTACCGGCTACTACACCTTCTAAAAAGAGGCAGAGGTCCGACGGGAGCACACCAAACTCCCAAACCGCGACAACTGACGAAGGAACAAGCCGAAGAAGTTCAATCCGCACTGTTGTGACAAATCCAACCCGGAGGGGAAGGAACAGAACCACAGTTCAACAGCTGCTACTTTAATAAAGGTGCAGTTATCCTCTCCTGCAAGAGCGAGGAAACGAAGTCATGGCTGACAACCACGACTCCAAACCTCCAGTTGTGGGAGGGAGCTAGGCTCAGAGTAGGACCAGCCAAGGAGATCCTGAATGCTGCCAAAGTACTTATGTGGGCTCCCAAATCATTTAGTACCAAACCACAGAAGGAAATACTTGATCTCCTTAAGACCCAGAACAAGGGGCTGAAGACAGAGGACTGGCGAGTCATCAACAGTGTATCGGAGCCTAAAGGCAGGACACTGATCATGTTGCTGTTGCTGAAGGTATAGTATGTGTGATACTTATGGATAATGTGCCATGTCATTCCGTTATAAACCACCCAATTTCTTGAACCATAAACGTCAAATGCAGGAATGGTTAATTAAACGTGACATACAATTTGATGAAAACCCAACAAAGCGACAATTATGGAATTTAATTTTACCTTCACAGGATGACAAAAAGTAATACTTAATTGACAATATTTTAAAACGACATGGACATGAAGTTGTTAGATTACCTTCATACCACTGTAAATACAATCGAATTGAATTGGAATGGAGTTTATGTAAGAACTATTATAATAAACACAAATTCTCAGCCTCCGTCAAAGGACAGGGTTGCTAATTTATGGTTTAAATCTCTATCACTGTGTACAGAAACATATGGAAAAATTACATTAAACAGTGTGAACCACTAATACAAAGCGACTGGACAAAGGACATGGACAAAATTGGTGCGGATGGTATACGTTCTGTTGTTATTAGGTTTTAAGAATCTGATACAGAATCGGAAGGCGAGTGGTATTCCTCTTCTGAATCAGTTTCTGGATGATTATCCTAAATTGTATACAGCTAAATTCTAGTAAATTATATCTCTGAAAGCGGTTCTACCAGAGTATTTTGTATTATCTCTTAATTTTGAAATGCCTGTTTTATGTTTAGCATAAATAATAATTTCTACAATTACAACACAGATCTGCAAAAAAATCATCAACAAGTTGTTAATAATATATTTTTACATTAGTAGGTACATACATTGTGTTTTTTTATCTCGTTACAACACCTTACATCCAGAATTTTTTCATGAGTGTTTAACATTTTGATAGTGTTTTAAATAAACTAATATCAATAAATACTGTTTGAGGCTTTCGCGGTTACTCGAATTATTCTTCTTAACATGGAATTTCGGCTTAGACCGCGTAGTATTTGTATATAAACACCCAGCATTTTCTGGCTTAATGTGCCTTGCACCTTGTGGGCACATTATAGAATTTGAGCACGCCAGAGTACTTGCCAGAATACCTCACTACCTCCCGCGAGTGATACGTGAAGCCATAGAAATAGAAAAATATCCAAATAATATCAACAGGGAAGATGGCTTTAAGCTTAGTAAAACGTGGACTCCTGTGATACACTATCTAAAGCATTACAACCACTGTGCGTCATACGGCCAAGCCCCATGAATTACGTTGCATTCGGACGACCAACCAGCGTTACGCCACTCCGCGAGCCTGGCACGGAGGACTATAAATAGCTCCACACCGCCACAGATCCCTAAATCGAGACCCAATGGAATCGCCTCAACGCCATCGTTCGTCTCCAAACCACCATATTTCGGGAACAGCGTTGGAGGACAATCTGTTCTGGCTGCGACTATTGTGAGAGGGCGAGATTCTGGAGGAAGCTGAAAGGCCTCACGGGGCAGCGACGCTCTTCTGGGGTTCCGCTCCACCATGGTGGCGAGGTTGTGGTAGACCCTCAACGACAGTCCGACATCTTTGCCGACACCTTGGAACAGGTTCATCAAGTTCCGAACGACCCCAACTTCTCTCAAGCTAACTATGTCCAAGTTCATCAAACCCTTGCTGGCAATCCCAGTATTCGTCCACTTCGTCTCATTCCTCCAGCCCAGGCCATTCCTGACATCAACCTTCTTCTTCCCATCGAGGAGCAGGAAGTTCTCGACGCCCTGGCCTCTGGAAAGAACACCGCCCCCGGGAACGACGGGCTCACCCGTCGAACTCTTCGTCAACTTCCCGCTGTAGCTATCACCCTCCTCACTTTGCTTTTCAACTGCTGCCTCCGTTCCGGCCACTTTCCTTTGGCTTGGAAAACAGTCAATGTGGTGATGCTACCGAATCCCCGCAAGGATCCCAACCTTCCCTAATCTTATCGCCCAATCGCCCTTCTCAATGTTCTGGGCAAAACTTTCGAAAAAAATCCTTGCTTCCAGGCTTCGACAATTTCTAGAGGTTCATAACGTCATTCCCGACTTCCATTATGGTTTTCGCCCTCAACGAAAATCCACCAACCTTCTGCTTCAGCTCCAAACCGACGCCACTCTCGGCATCAACTCCGGTCAATGCCTCCTCACCGTCATGCTGGACATTGAGAGAGCTTTTGACTCAGTCTGGCATGCCGGTCTGCTGAAAAAGCTTTTGGACTTTCACGTCCATCCTTTCTTTGTCCGTATCATTAACAGTTACCTATCCTCCCGCCAACACCAGGTCACAGTCCGCGGAAAAACCTAAAGATCGTTCTCCCTAAGAGCCGGTGTTCCTCAAGGCTCGATTCTCGCCTCTCTGCTTTTCATTACCTTCTGCGCCGACATTCCATTACCGCCCAACCCAAGAGTCCAACTTTTTCAGTACGCAGATGACACCGCCATCTGGGTCAAAGCCATCAGCAGCGCCCGCGCCTCCAACCTTCTGTCCCCGTCACTTCTGATCCTCGAACGCTGGTTTCAGCGCTGCAGAATCAAACCTAATCCGAACAAAACCCAGGCCATCTTGTTTAAAAACCCACGTCACCACAACAGACCTTCACTGGACCCCAACAGCGTCGCCTTGAAATTATGGAACTCTAGGCTAGAGCTCTCCACTTCAGTCATCTATCTGGGGGTTCATTTTACTTCCACCCTGAACTGGCTCCCCGAGCTTCAAAGATGCCTCGACTCTATTCAGAGAAGAAGTGCCATTCTCTCCGTACTCCGAGGCAGCTGTGGAGGCTGCCACCCCCGCACCCTCCTCCACACCTACAAGACATTTATTCGACCTATTATTGATTACCGTTTTATCTGTTTTAGCGCTCTACCTCGCTCCAGCATGAAGAGGCCAAGGGCAAAGGAGAGAGCCGTCGCCAGGAAGATGCTGCACCTGAACTGGTTTCATCCCTCTCAGGAGGTTTGCGGCCTTGCTGGCATCCCCCCTATAGACGGCAGACTCTCTGAACTCCGAGGCCGATTCGTGCAACATGCGATAGAGCAGAACCACCAGCACACCGTCACCATCCTCAGGACCCCAGCATTCCAAACCAGGAGACCCAGGACGAAGAAGAGGTTTCCCCCCGCCATCCTTCTCGGCGACGCGGAAGATCTTCCCGAGGACTTCCAGGACTTTTCTTGTATAGAAGTTCTTGCATATATGTTAAATCCAATATCTTAAGACCAAATCCTGTTAAATGAAATATCTTAAGTTTAATTTTTATTTTTGTAAGCATGCAACACTATATCTTAAGTTAAAACCAAAATATTGTAAACATGATATATCTTAAGCTAAAAACTAAAATGAAATGTATTTTTTTAAGCCCAAATAATTCTGTACAAAGCCGAAGAGGGGTAGCCCCCTAAACGGTAGTAGGTTAGGTTTAGTATATTTTGTATAGACCTAGCTGAATAAACTTTGAAAAAAAATTCCTTCGGTTCTTAGTGCGACTTTCACTCTGATGATGCAAGCTGCAAGGTCTTGCAAAACGTTAGTGAATATGGATGCACAAACAGCAAAACGGCCAAATTTGCCTAAGTATACTCGTTCTCAAGATATTCAAACAACACGAGCCACCAAAGAGCATGAGCATCGCGCGGGTTTTTGCTCGACTTCACAAGGTGCAAGGCACATTAAGCCAGAAAATGCTGGATGTTCATATACAAATACTACGCCGTCTAAGCCGAAATTCCATGTTAAGAAGAAAAATATCATTAAGCCGCAGCGAGGATTTTAAAATAGTATATTACTCTACAAGTTATTAATTGCCGCAGCAGAAACTATGAAATTAGTTTATTTAAAATGTTATTAACATATTAAACGCTTGTAAAAAACGCTGGACGCAAGTTATGTTATAACGAGATAAAAAAACCAATGTGTAAGATAAATCGATGCCTGGAAATTTCATGACGTTTCTGTACAGTTAAATAAGCGTTCTTAAAATAAAGCTATACCTTATTCATTGTCAATGGTTCAGTAACTTTAGCTCTTATTAAGTATAATAGTGCTTATACGTTAACACATTGACAGTTGAAATAGGTTTTTGACATTACTATTGGTTTTTCTTTGTAACCAACTACCTGCACTGTTACAAAAATGCAAATGCAAAGCCTGCTCTGAATCACGAAGCAAAAAAACAGACTGTACCTTCCCATCTACTCGCACGCTAAATTTTATCTTCAACATATAAATTCTTAGTCTGGTATTTTAATAGATATTTTTACATTATTGAAGACTAAACTGACTTTAGATGAGTTGAAATTAGAAAAAGTATAGATTTTTGTGTAACTACAAATACTTTTATAGGAAGTGTACCACTAGCTATATTGGCTGACATTTCACTTAAAATTGTTGAACAAGCTACCAACATAGAACCGAATATTGTATCGGTTACATGAGATATGTTACTTTTTCCAAATATAAACTTTATTAATCTGTCGGGTATTGAACTTGTTGCATTGGAAGTTCGTTCATTCTTATATTATCTATTTCGGTTCTGTTTGCAATCCCAGTGTCAAAATACACATGTTCTTTGGCGAGAATTACGATATATAATACTTAACAGATCTTAACAAAATAAGCATTTAATAGTAATTTATTATACAAGACGATAAAGTTAAATTTTATCCACGAGTGAATCGTTTAACGTCGAGACGAAGTCGAGACGTTAATGATTCAAGAGTGAATAGAAATAACTTTATCGTCGTGTATAATACAATATTTTTTTCTATAGCAAGAACTTTAACAATTTCAAAAGAAAATAAGGACAGTCAATAACATTTCAAAATGTCAGTAGCTAGATTGGGTTGCTACGATAATACGAAGCTGTCATATTTAATTTAAACAAAAGTTAGAAAATTAAATTACTTTATCTATCCTTGATGTTAAAGTGCTACTTTATCTACCCTTGCTGTTAAAGTAAAACTTGACCTTTTGTTTTGAGTTGATAAAAGCACACTTTAACATGTGCTATAGAAAAAAGTAATATATCTGTACCTATATTATTATTGCAACTATTTAAAATGTCGATTATTTCATCTAAATAGAACTTTATCCAAATAAACACTCAACCTCAACAAAAATTCACAATATTAAATTTATTTAGTCGACTATGAAAATTATGACTTCCTTCACACTATAGATTCCTAACTGTTATCGTTTGCTCTACTCTCCTATTATATCTTGAGTTTAAAAAAATTCATTCCCAGCATGTCATGCTCAAATAGAAGTTTGCCGTAATTTGATACATACCAATTGATGCAAATGAACTACAATAAGTTAGAGAGAACTAAATTGCATATTGATCTTGAACTATTTTCCTCAACACTTAATAAAAACAATTTTTATTGACTGCCATGATAATACACTTGTTCTTGTGTAAATGCCATCTTATTTTCCTTTTTGCTTGATACAAATAAACTTAATGCAGTGTAAACTTTTGCCTGTCACAGTGACAAATATTTTCATAAACAATATGCAATCTGACATTCACCGACTTACGTTAGGACATGACTAGATTTTTTATCTTTCTTTCCAATGCCTGCCCTAAATAAGTTTTTTTAACACACGATACAGTTACTGTAACAAAAAATCGCTGCAACTGACATCGGTGCATTGGAAGCGAAATCTACAGTATAGACATGAACCACAGCCAAGCACTTCTATTTAGCTGAAACATCTATAAACGTTTAATTATATGTGATAGAAACCGTTTAAGCAATATCAAAATATAAAAATATTGTCACTAAATCTCTTTTGGTGTACCCGATTGGCGACAACTGTACACCTAAGCAAAAGCAATAACATAAATTAAATATTTCTAAGCAACTTGAGTCCCTACCTTATTTACATTCCACATATACCATACAATTCTAAATTTATCGATATTATTAAAACTAAACTAAATTAGCATCTGTAATTTGAAGTACGTTTTTGAACTATGTAGGTAAGCACTTATAATTTGACAAAGACGTTTTTAACAACTTGAAGAAAAAATAATAATCGCTTTAATTGGGTTTTGCCTAAGTAATGGAGTATAACGTCAGATTATTTTTTCAATAGAAGATTCATTAGATTAGACGTTTCTGTTGTACACACTCGAATATTCTGATACTCTCTAGTTAAATTTCAAGTTTGATAGGGTTATGTTATTGATTTCCAAGTTTAAAAGTCTGAAAAAATGGCCAAAAACTCTTGCACTATTCGAAAGGTCGCATCTCTAAAACGCTTCAGTTTAAAATTGTTTCACTATATTTGCAAGTAAAACAATTATCTCTGGCATGTTTCCACTTTACACGTAATGAAATAATATTGTAAGCCTTTATTTATTATGATATGTAAAAATACGGCATTCGGTTTAAAGTTATACCGTGTTTAAAAAAAACTCATTCGCATCATACCATGATCAAAATGAAGTTTGCCGTAACTTGGATATACCCATTGATGCAAATGAACTACCAAGTCAGAGAGAACTAAATTACATCTTGACCTTGAATTATCTTCCTAAAAATATACAAAACACGTAACAAAAATATTTTTATTGGCCGTTATGATTACTACACTCGTTGTTGTTGTGCACATGCCATCTTATTTTCTTTCTTGCGAGATGGGTACAATTAAACTTAATGCAGTGTAAACTTTTACGTGCCAGAGTGACAGATGTTTTCATAAACAAAATGCAATCTGACATTCACCTACAGACTTAAGTTAAGATATGACTAGATTTTCTATCTTTCTTTCAAAGGCCTACACTAAATGAGTTTTTTTTTGAGAACACACGATAGAAATTTGTCAAATACGTATAATGGGAAATTGTAATAATTCTAATAAAATTAACAATTTTTAAATATTTATGCACGCTTAAGACGGGGACCGCTGCACTTTTTCCTATAAGATGGCAGCACCATAGAAACAACACAAGGTTGGTAAAACTGAAAGCGTGTTTAGGAGGTTGCCTCAAGATTCGAAAAAATTAAATTCGCGGGGGAGGGGGGAAGTAACTCGTGACGTCATTAGAGACTACATATTATTTCTAACCTAACTTATTGAGATTGCGTTTACGTGTGTTATGCAGAGGAAATAATGCCGAAAGCTTGATGTAAGCAGTGAAAACAGCTTATAGCCTTCCTAATAAGCTTTTTCGAGCAACAACGCGACAATGGAGGGCCCTTGATTGCTTTAGCTGTTGTACAAGAGGTTAGTTACATTGTGGAATAAATGTATAATTATTGTATTATTACATTATAGTGTTCTATTTATTATAGAGAGTTGCAAATGCCTTGCAAGTATGTATACCAACCGTTAGTTCGGTTTCACAGACGGTAAAATCAAATGAACATATCAAAAGCGCGAAGCAAAAAAAGCAGAGAACTCAGCCCGTAGTGGACATTGACGATTTCGATGAAGTAGCCATAAGAAATGTGATTTATGAAATGTACCAAAACAGTAAGTGAATCATTTACTCGCTATTGCTGAACATTACAAGGATATTTTTTTGTTAGAACAAGATATTTCTCGGACATCTGTATTGCGAATTTTAAAGGAAAGAGATATTTACAAGGGAGGAATATCTTCGTTAGAAAAGGTCCTGAAAGATGTAGGATTCCGCTGGAAAAAGGATGATCCACGCAGAGGGCTTATGGAGGTGGATCACATTGCTTTCCGCAGAGTGGTGTCTTTAAGGAAGTACATTAAAAATCTGCAGCAGGAAAAGACCGTCACAATTTGTATACTTACACGAAACCTGGATTTTCGAAAATGGCACTGTTTGAGGAGCCATCAATTATTGTTAATGGATAACGCAAGTTATCATAGCACGATAAAACGCCCAATGCTAGTTTGAAAAAACAAGATACATATTATTGATTGGTTAGCAAGTCGGTCAGTGAATATTAAGGGGAATGTATTAAAAATGGAATTATTGCAGTTGGTTGTACAGTAAGTATATTGAGTGAATTTTGTGTGCTAAAGTACTAATTATTTTTTTTCAGACAAACCTCCAAAAACGTATGTCGCAGACCACCTTGCTAAACAGTATGGACATACTGTGGTCCGACTTCCTCCCTACCATTGTATTTTCAACCCCACTGAAGATGTTTGGGGAATCGCCAAAACTTATTATAATAAGCATATAGGTGAAGATGGGTACGGTGTAGAAAAAACCATAAATATGTGGCAAAAAGCGTTATGTAACAGCTGAAACATGGTCAAATTGTGTTGCACAGGCAGAGGACATTATACAGAAGTGGGCGGACAGGGAAGTGGGTTTTGACGTAGAAGACATTACTCCAATAATAATACAAGTCAACGATGAAGAATCTGATGACACTTGTGATAGTGATTAATTATATTGTAGATAGTTTGCTGAGTTATAGTGTATTTAAATAAATGTACATTTTTAGTAAGTTTTGTTAATGTTCGTTTTAAGTTATCTTAATAAATTCATAAATGAAGTTATTTAAGTAATGAACAAACATTCGTCATTTTTATAACTGATAGCAACGTGTAATTTTACATTAAGCTAGTGAATCACCCAAGCTACGCTTCGGTGGGAAAGGGTGTTACACGTTACAATAAAAAACACATATAACCTTACCAATTATATATACAAAAATGTTGATAGATGAACATTGAGTATTTGTGATTTAAAATTATACGATTTAATTAATTTCATTTTACTTTAATTTTTCGTACTTTTTTTGAAATTAAAACCGGCCTTTGATCTAATTAGCAAAATTTTAAACTATCATACAATTTAATCGGTCCAGTATCTTCGAAGGAGATAGCAAATAAAGATACATACCAAGAAAGAGACCACCGATTTTGTGGTGTAGATAACCCAAAAATTAAAGTATTTAAAGTAAAATGAAAGCACAATATTAAGTTATAATCTTTTTCATTTTATTTCCAGCGTGATATTTCTTGAATTTAGAATTTTTCTGCTCACTATATTTATAATTTAAAAACTTCATTCTAATAAATATCCGCTGTTTAACAAACATTTTCAGTATAATATCGACATCATAATATTTAATTTTGAGTTTATTAATAAGTTTTTTTGTAATTTTCTTTGGGTTACTTAAACCGGAAGACATATAATTTTTAAATTCCTCATCCAAATTTTTAATCAGGGCAAAAAACTCAGAAGGTTGAATTAATCCACCATAGGACAAATGTACTACCCATGGAGGTACTACCAAATTATCTACTTGTTTTTCTTGTAAACTATAAGTGTGATTGCCATGATGAGGGAGACTAGTTTGAAGTTTTTTGGCTATCCATACTGCTAAATATTTTCTAAATAATCGCTTAGACCGACGTCATGGGGTTTCTTGCCTTCCATGTTTTCAAACGTATCTGATAAGCTTGAAGTTGATGAATCTTCAGCAGGAATCTCAGCGCCAGACTCTCTTATAACTTCACCAACAACATAAATATCAGAACAACGATTGGTATTTGAATTAATTTGTAGGTTGGTAGATTTTCCCAATATAATTAATCGCAGCCGTTGTCGAGCATGCGTGGGTGTAGGATGATCGTTTAAACCACCTTGTGTTCTCAATTGGCCAAATAGACTTTCTAGCGAATCTTGGTTTAATCTGTGCGTTAATATGTAAGCTATACCATATAGTTCATGTAAATCTTTATATAAATGTTTTACCGAATTGATAGATAACAAGATTCCTTTTTGAAATGTTTGAATGACCCTTTTTCTCTTGAAAATGACTGTGCTATCCAAATTATACATTTGATCTAAAATGGCATTTTGAGCATCAATATTTTTACCATATGCAGATTTAATAATTAGGTCGTGATCGGGTGTATACGAGTTCATGATGTCATACCATGAGTTAACAAGCTCTATAAAATTGGAAACTTCAATTGCTGCATTATTATCGGGATAGTAATGTCTTAACGCTATTGCTGTTGTATGACTCAGTAATTCTGCTGCCATACGAACATTCTGTCTTTTAGGGCTTTCGACAGTTAAATTATTTATTGTTAGTTTAAAGCAGCTACTGATTTCTTGTTTGTTTGATGATATTAACTGATGTAATGTATCCTTATTAATAACACAATTCTTATGTACAAATTCTAAATCTAAATACCAATTCCTAATTAACTTGAGAAGATGTGGGGCATCCGCAAAGAAGTAAATATTTGAACCAGTCAATTGATGTGTAATAAATGGGTTTTCATATGTAACATTTAAATCAAGCCACAGTGAAATATTTGTTGATCTGCAATCACTTACACATTCAATAACTTTAAAACCTATGTAGTGCAGCGCATTTATAACATTATGTAGGATTTCTGGAGTCATCCTTTGATCAAAGTCGGCAAAAACAGGAGTTTTCCATTTTCCAATTAAACCTTGAGCATTTACAATTTGCAGTTGTGAATGAGGTTCAATTACCCGGTCATTTTTGACATATTCGTACGATTCAGCAACCTTCATCTCATCATATTGAAGAACTACTAACTTGTCTATTTCTGACATAGTTATTTCTGCAATTTTTAGGAACTGGAAAACAGTTTTCAGTAAACCCTGCTGCATGTCCATTTTAGAAGCCCAACGTTGCAATGTTGAAATTCCTGTATTAATAAAAAAAACTATTAGGTAATTAGGTATGGTATTTTATCATTTTATTGATATGTTATAACATAATGGATCATCAATTAACCTGGTAATGGATAATTCAAGGATTCTCTTAGATATATGTAACTCACCTTGCTCAAATATCTCAAAGTAAAAGCTTGAGTAATATCCTGTGTTGTCCATTTTATATTTCTAGAACCTTTAATTTTTCGTAATTGAGAAGGCGTAAATATTTTTGGAAAGATACTAGCACATTTGCAACTCTTTGCGACATTAATGTTCTTTTTACAGCTCATTCTTAATAAATTTATTTTTTCTTGCATATTTTGTATTTTCCTATCCTTTTTTGCTGCGTTGATAAATTAGTGAAACAACCAGACACTGCACAAGTCACAGGCATTGTAAAGTTTATCAACAGTTATTTGACATTACGATTTTAAATTTCGCGCGGTTCGTATGACGTCATGAGTTACTTTTTGCGAAGGAAAATAATCAAACAATGGGTTTAAATGGGAACGAGGCAACCTCCTAAACACGCTTTCAGTTTTACCAACCTTGAAACAACACGGTATTTTAAAATCTGTTAGACGTCGTTCACAGTTAAAATTTACCAATTATTTTCATATATATTGTTAGAAAACAACACGCTGAAGGGTGTGATCAAATTTCACCTGGATGTGAAGTCAAATAACAGAAATATTAAATAAATAAAATATAAATATTTGAATTTCTTTTTGGTCCAAACTTGACATGTTAATAGCTTATTCCCTAGATAATGTTATTATAAAACTAATTGTGGAATATAAACCACATTGCTAGACACGTAAACCTAAACGACAGATTTTAGTGCGAGAATTGTGACACTGGAATATGCCTTCGCCATAATAGCTGCCGTAAACTTGGGCAACTGTTTGATAGATGGCGCCGTCAACTGTTCTGTGACGTCACATGACATGCCTGGTGATTTGTGAATTGCGATTTTGGTTATGTAAATGGGATGCAGTTTTAACGGCAAAGTTTTGAGCGTTTATCGCAAAATTTGAATTGAAACAGCGGTAAAACTGAAATGCGTTTGGCTTATGATGAAGCAATGGGGACACAGTGCTACATAAAACTCATTATCAAGTTAGAAGTTTCGTATGGTCATGCAGAGCACGATGGCGGGAAATTTAAACTTTGCAATGTACTGACAAATGCCTGAATTTATTGATGAAGATAAAATATTGAAAAATACACGTTTGCTTATGAGCATCTTAACTAGACTCGTTTGGTTGCCACAAAACTCGGCTCACCGCCTCATTTTGGCAATCAAACTCGTATCGTGAAGATGCTCATAATCAAACTTGTATAGTTAATATCTACAACATACTATTAATGGAAAATAATAAGAAACTTTATAGTCGCACTATAACGCTGAGAAAATAACAAAAACAGAGAGTATCTATTATTAATAGTAGATTATGTTATTAGGAGTAAAAGTGATACTTTATGTGGCGAAGCTGAAGTTTATTTAGCCGAACGTTAGTGAGGCAAATAATTTAGCTAAGCCACATAAAGTCACTTTTACTCCGAATAACATATACTATTTTATCCGCAAACGTAGTCAGGTAAAGTTCATTAATATAAATTTTAAAAAAAAGGATGCATCGGCCGGGAATCGAACCCAGGCCACCCGCGTGACAGGCGAGCACTGTACCCCTTCGCCTCCCTCTGTTGTTCAAATAACGCGCCACTGTAATGATATATGAACATACTGAATCACCCGAGCTAATAGCACACGGCCACAGCAGCTGTCACACCATAACCCACGGCGACAGATGCTCCGCTCTGCTTAAAGGATTTATTTAAATTAAAACTTTTTCCCGCTGCTGATCATGTAAGTCAGTGATACAGCCTTAGTAACAAAACGTGTAAGTCGGTGATTATATTTGTTTGCTGCTTTTTCTTGACAACGGAACTTAATACTATTATTAAGTTCCTAGGATAATAAAATTAGCAAAGCAAGATGCGGATTTAGACGTTTTGTTTATAAATTGCAAGTGTTTATGTGACATGTGACACTCACAGGTAACACGACTGCGGAAACTAATCCTGGCAACAAGCCGCGACTTCGTCTTGGCTTGTACTTGCCTACCTCAAATGTTAATAGATCCTTACATTCCTTGTGACTTAAATAGCTATTTCGTACTCTTTTTGAAAATAAAAACCGGCCTACGATCTAAGTCTAAAAATTTGCAAAATTTTAAGCCATCATACAATTTAATCGGTCCAGTATCTTCGGAGGAGATAGCGAACAAACATAGAAAGAAAGAAAGAGAGCGACGATGTTATGTGCTTAGATACATAAAGTACGCAAAAGTTGCTATTTTATCTGCTTAAGCAGATAAAGTGACACTTTTACCTCGTCAATAAAGACACAGAAGTTGTCACTTTTGTGACGTTTGCGGATAAACTATTTATTTTCAATACATCGTCGTTTTCGTCCTCTCTATTGAACAAAAATAGTAATTAATAATAAGTACATAAAAATGCTACAAACTTTAACACAAGCTATGAATTCTAAAGAAAAAAATGCTCGTTCTATTTATGGTAGTTTCTGATGATAATACTTTCTAGATTATAAAAGTTTTTTTAAAACTAAAACGTAAGAAAAAACATAAAATCGTAAGATGCACGTGAAAAAAGAGTTTTTTTTTAAGAAAAACGTAAGAGAAGATTTAAAAACATACGATCTATATAAAAAAGAGTTTTTTTAAAACTAAAATGCAAGAAAAGATTTAAAAAACGAAAGATCCATATGAAAAAAGGGATTTTTAAAACTAAAACGTAAGAAAAGATTTAAACAACGGAAGATCCATATGAAAAAGCGTATTTTTAACTAAAACGTAAGAAAAGATTTAAAACACAAAAGATTAACATCAAAAGCGTGTTTTTTTAAGGCAAACCTAAGACTGAGTTTTTTACAAGAAAAACGTAAGAGAAGATTTAAAAACATACGATCTATATAAAAAAGAGTTTTTTTAAAACTAAAATGCAAGAAAAGATTTAAAAAACGAAAGATCCATATGAAAAAAGGGATTTTTAAAACTAAAACGTAAGAAAAGATTTAAACAACGGAAGATCCATATGAAAAAGCGTATTCTTAACTAAAACGTAAGAAAAGATTTAAAACACAAAAGATTAACATCAAAAGCGTGTTTTTTTAAGGCAAACCTAAGACTGAGTTTTTTACAAAAAAAACGTAAGAAAAGATTTAAAAAACATAAGATCCATATGAAAAAAGAGTTTTTTAAAACTAAAACGCAAGAAAAGATTTAAAAAACAAAAGGTCAATATGAAAAAGCGTTTTTTTAACTAAAACGTAAGAAAACATTTAAATAACAAAAGATTAAGATGAAAAGCGTGTTTTTTTAAAGGAAAACCTAAGACTGATTTTTTTACAAGAAAAACGTAAGAAAAGATTTAAAAAACATAAGGTCCATATGAAAAAAGGGTTTTTTTAAACTAAAACTCAAGAAAAGATTTTAAAAACAAAAGGTTAACGTAAGACAAGACCTTAACAAGTGAAAGATTGATATTAAAAGTATTTAAGCATGGAATTAAAATAAAGATACATATAAAAAACGATGGACTTGTACGTAAGAAGCACTGTATTAAGAAGAAAATAGAAAGGGTTTTAAGTAAAAAAAAATAAGTAGAGAACGAACAACGGATCCGAAAAACAGAAGCACATCAGATATTCGACGGAACAGTTCAATTCAAGAGAGAGAGAGAAAGATCGAACCGTTTTGGTCAAGTAGCACGGAGCAGCCGACGCAAGCACTAGGCGCGGGTTAGAGGCAGTAAAAACTAGGGATGTTCCGAATATACAAAAATTCGTATTCGCGAATACGAATACCGAATACAAATACTCTTATGAATATTCGCGAATACGAATACGAATACGAATACATGACCTTGAGTGAATAATATCAACATCAACATCGTTTTTGTACGCGCTGCAAATTTTAGAAATAGTATGGAAAATAGTTTTGTTTTTTATTTAATGTTATAGAATGGTTAATATTTAAAAAAAATGTTTTATTTAATGTATGAATACCTGTTTTATATTTTTATTAAAATTCTTATCTATATTTCTATAATTTTAATGTCAAATACTCGTATAATATTCGTGTTAATTTTGGCGAATACGATTACGAATACAAATATTGAAAATATAGCGAATACTCGGGAATACGAATACGAATACGAGTATTCGGAACATCCCTAGTGTGATCATAATTGCTAGTGACTACTCATTAACCTTGCAAGAAACTTAAATTGCAAAAACAGCTGTTAAACAAAATTTAATTCATAATTAATTATTCCTAAAATTTGGCAGCCGTATTGTTTTTCTTATTTCTGTGTGTATATTTCTATGTATATCTGTATCTTAATTTTTATAACATTTTTTTTCCATTGCCTTTAGTATCTCGGCAGTCATCCACATCTCGCTCCTTTTAATTGTTTCTTCTTTCAATATCTCGTTACTTGCAAGCATTAAGGTGTGTTTTATAGTTAGTTACCCACTTTTTACTTCCTTTTACTACTATAAAGGAAGTATTGGATTCACCCCAAAAATTCGAAATTGAGTTTTCAACAGATCTTCACGTTTTAGAGTCCCCTGATCCCAAAAAACATTTTTTTTTTCATTGGTCTGTCTGTCTGTCTGTCTGTGTGTCTGTGTGTCTGTGAACAGAATATCTCAAAAACGAAAAGAGGTATGGCATTGAAACTTCATATATAAGTTTTGTGTACTATGTAGATGAGACAGCAAGCTTTTGAAGAAAATCGCATAACCGGAAGTAGGTGTTTACTCTTGTGATTTTTCAGTTTTTTTCGATTTTTTCAAAAACGGCTCTAACGATTTTTTTTAAATTTTACATTTTTCTTACATTTTTAATGTGTATTGATGTGAGATAGGTGATTTTCCAGTTGAATACTTCTAAAGTGGGTTTCTTTTGTTTTTTTTTCTATTTTTTTTATTAACTCCTATTTTAAATAAAACACCCGGTATATTATTACATTTTTGAATTCACCTTAAAATTCTAGAGAAAATTTGTCTCTTCAACTAACACTCGATTTTGTACCGTTTTTGTAGAATTTGTAATTTTTGAAAATTTTTAACAAATGGTTAAAAATTAAAAATGAAATTTTTGACTAATTATAAGATCACTGTAAAAGGAAGTTGTGTGAGTGTATCACACCAGATTTTTATTGATGCATTCAGTTGGGGCTCTCTCAATTTTGCAGATATCTTCGTTGGTTCTATCTGAAACTAGTTACATGCTATATTATTCTAAACCATAAATATATTGTCCGGCCAAATATATACTTTTAACAATCATTTGAACTATTAGAAAAGAGCAACGTGAGTTTTCTTATGTTTCTGGAAAAAATAAAACATATATGTTTAAATTGTAAATAGGTAAAAGTTGACTATTACTAATAAATTAAATGACATTACTTATCTTAGAATTTAATTCATGGCAGTTGTGATGAGTGATCACGCTTCGTCACAGTTAACATATTGCATAGCCTTATAAGGTGTAGCAAAGGTCTTGGAATAGCTCAGAGAAATCGTAATCCCTCAAAGAATTTCGACATACGGGATTGCTCAATGCCTGGAAAACCAAGCAGGTAAAAGCCTACCAAATGCTGAGGGCAATGAGCAGCACCATCTAAATAGGTTTTGCGACGTTGGAGCGTTTTCCAGTCGCGTGAGAGTTTGTTGTGGTAGAGTAACAGACTTTATGAGAAGTTTGTAAAATTACATTCCAGTGACACTATTGCAAATTTGTAATACAACACTATTACATTTTTGCTTAAAAGTAGCACATGCATTTTTTGCTTTTCTCCTTTTAATAGAAACCCACTAAATTTTTAATTATTCCCACAACAGGGATGCAAAATTGAATTTTCAGTGTAGTACTGTTTTATGTTTATTGTGTCTATGGAGATTATCATTAACACTAAGAAACTTAACGAAGAGATAGGGGAGATAAGGGCACATTGGGACGTTTGAGGAATTTTCCAATCTGGAATCCTTATTTTGTGAACAAAACACGACTTAAGCAATTGACTTTGGAATGCAATATCTGAACAATCCAAGTTCGTTTACAAAAATTTAATATTATCTTTCAAGATTTTAATTCAAATGTTCCGGTGTACCCCTTGGTGGGATAAAATGGAACAAAGCTGGGACACATGTGGACATTATGCGTACTTAAGTACATCTTAAACTCTTAAACAAGTGAAAATATAATGTTTATTTTTCTTTCATACATTTAAACTAATCAATACTTGAAATGGGGATATGAAAGCTGAGAACACAATATGGGGTAAGAACAAACGGTGTAACGATATTACTATTAAAAATGAGAAAATAAGGCAATTTTTCTTTAAAATATATAAAAACAACTGAATTCTACAAGAAACCTTTTTATAGAGCTTTAACGACTTGTAGCATTAATTTCGTTGGGCTTTGGAAGTCTCAATTAGCTCAAAATATATCAAATCCTCGTCAACCACAATAGAAAATACAAAACCACTGCCTTTTTTTCTCTTGATAGTTTCTTCCAGCCAGCAAATCGTTCTCTCCCTCTACTAATTCATGTTCTGCAGTCGGTTGCTTAGCAGGAGAATAATTACACTATTTCCCTATTTTCGTATCCCCGTTTTCCGCTTTTTTACCTTATTCAACTTATTTCTCAACGTTGGTTTGTTCACATTATGTATTATGGATAATCTCTCATATCTTAGGTCTTTAACCGCAGTAGCAATACCTTCCTCAGGTATAGAAGCACGATCTGTTTTTTGTTTGTATACGTAAATAATTAATTATCGATTAAAGCAACGACTATGCGGAAAAGAAGAGGTCAAGAAAAAAAATGTATTTAAGAAGGTGAGAACGTATCATGCAGCAAAGACGTTACTTTGAATTTAAAAATCAAACTCTTGGAGTGGTGGATGTTCGCAGTACTGTTTTACGAAATGGAAGCCTGGACTTTGGAGAGAAACCGATACTTTCGAAGCATTCGAACAATGGATATACAGAAGAATCTTAAGAATAAGTGGGGTGGACCAAATCACAAACGACAGTGTGATGAGAAGATTGAGAAAGGAAAAGGAAGTGGTGAACACTATCAAAACACATAAACTATAATATGCAGACGTGTAAAGCAAAGAGAGGACGGATGTCTTGGCTGAAAAACTTGAGACATTTATCTCCGCCAACTTCAGCACGTTTTGTGGGTTGTTTACTAAAGTTAATTTGTACGAACATTCACTTGTTGCTTGCGAATTTTACTTTCGTTATTATTTATATTTAACTAAACAACCTCTTCTTACTTATCGATTTAATTATTTCGCATACTTTAGAATTCATACAGCACTACTTTTTAATTGTCAAAATACTAGACGGTTTCATTCAAGCCATAAGTTTATATAACCATAAATGCACTTCGCTTTCGATAGGTCTCTGAGATAAGCGTTGCATAATTAGACTCAGTCAGGTTTGACTTTGCTGTTTAGTTTCAGAGTAAATTGAATCAATTGCCTAGATTGCTTGCAATTCCTGCATACCGGTTATTTAACGAATCCCTTACATATAATGAACCCTGTCTAATTTTTATATTTTGTAATTTAAATTCTGGGTTTACTTTGACTTTAACGAACCCCGTGTAGTTTTCATATATTAGTAATTTAACTTCTGGGTGATTTTGAATATAATATATTTTTTTACCGGTGGATGTACTTTGCATTTAATCGTTGATATTGCAATTTTACAATGGTATCTTTGGACATTCCTATTTGCTCTAAGTTTTACCTGCTCTTTTTTTAAGGATAGGATTGTATGGTACAGAGAAAGAGAGAGAGAGAGAGAGAGAGAGAGAGAGGGCCCTCGATTAGATTGACATCAACATGAAGAAATTACTCGCAAACAAGCTAACATGTTTTTTAGAATTAAATTTTATTGAATACGGCGATACATGCATCCGATTTGTAAACTGTCTTCATAATAGTTACGCACAATCCCAATATGCATAAGTCAATGAAAGAACTAGCTCTATTGATACAACTCATGAAAAGTTATGGCAAAAACATTTTTTTTTAAGAATCGTTCAAGTGTGTTCAAGTACAATTAATTAAAATTCGACGGATAGATTATCTCCTGTTCCTGTGCCATATGCAGGCTTGCTAGTTATATGTAACTCTGGGTAAAGCAAATTAATTTGTTTTTTCAGAAGCAATTCGTGCATTATCTACCAGAGTGCATATATTTCGAATAAATTTTATGTAATTATAAAATAACTTATAGTCACTTTCCTTCTTTTAATTATTCTGTAAGTAAACGATATTAAACAAAACTCGCTGTGCTAGAAATTTTAATAACTTGAGCATTTCGTGCAGACACTACAGCTGATACAGCAATTAAATAGTGCATCTTTTAATGCATACAAATAATGAGCCCCCATCACTCATTTTCCAGTTTTTTAACTCTCAACAGCTTTCCTTTCTTTTAATGCATTTATTTAAGCCCAGTATCATTATTATTGAATTTCAAATTGCAAAAGACATTAATTTATTACCACCACGCAAAGTACAAAGAATCGCAACAAAATGGACTTAATTTGTGGTAACTTTAAAAATGGATTTTAAAGAAAATGAAAGAAAAATACTCATTAATAGTGAGTTTTTTATATAGTTACAGTAAATGCAGTTATTGTCAACAAACCATCTTAAGTAGCTAACAGAACACCCACAATAAGCACACAAAAATATCAAGTACTTTGGCTTCCGCCAAGTATCAACTGTACAATTTGTATGGGGATACGGCGTCGAGGAAACTTCAACCGTTGAATGTATAGTAAACAATAATGATTCTATGCTTCTTCCAACAGCGTAATTAGCATTTATTAATTTTGCAAACCGAAGATTCGCTTTATCCTCGGTTTTATTAAACGTCCACGCTTACCATATGCCAGTTGGACTTGCAAGTCTGCTCTATGTAGTTGCTTTCAATGTACATTAGAAGAAATTTTATGTAGCCATAAATCTCTGGAAAATAATTTTTATTTACTTCTCAAAGTCTGCAACGGTTAATAATTCGTGACGTGGCTGACAGCTATTTACATCTCGTCTAAATTATTTCGGAATTAATCACCACTTTAAAATTGTGATGCGCTGTTAAAATTAAGTGAACTATGGGCATTAACGCAAATTACAACAAATCAGCTAGCTGTAAAACTAGCTATTAGACGAAATTATAAGAATCAAGTGTTTACACTAACAAAAGAGTGTTGCTTGTAATTATATTAAAGAAATCTAATTGCTGCAGAAACGAAAAGTTGTTCACGCACATATTGCAAGCGCTGCTGTTTTTTTTTAATTAAATGCAGTATTTTCGCTTGTAGTAATTAATTTTCTAGATTAAATTAATTAATTAAAATTCCCAATTGTAGTTAAAGTAGATAAGTTAAATGAGACATTTGCGAATATAACATTGAATACAAATGAAGCTTTGCTTAGGAAAATATGGGGAGGGGCGGACTGGTAACTATACGTATTTAGGTTACATAAAAATGTATTCAGATTAAACATGTTTTAATTTGATTTGTTAAAGACGAAGTGGAAGAGCTAAAAAGTCGTGTATTGTTATATTACAACAGTTTGATAAAACTTTTAATTATTACCAAATTTAAAGGCTTTCAAAAAATTGCCAGAGATTTCAAAATTTCAAGGTATTTCAAGAGTTTTAAATATTTGCAAAAAAATTAAATATTACCCGAGAAATACAACGAATACTCAAATTTCCACTCTATTATATCATCATTTAAACACATTTAGAAATGAAGTCATAATATGCAGTATCTATTTTATATTCAAATGTTAAAGCCAAATAATAAATTATTATTCTCAAAATCACGAGAGATTTTCCAAGATTATTGCAGAATTTCAAGAATTTTTCAGGTTTTTAAGGATTGTAGGGGATTTTTAAATACTGTCAAAAATTTAAATGCATTTCAGAGATTTCGAAATAGTACCAGAGTATTCAAACGATTGCCATAGAGAAGCAAATATGACCATAAATTACAGAATTGTAATTTCAGACATTATCTTTGACATTTATCATCATCGGCATCAAGGATTGGAGCTTCTTCGCTTGTTCAGTCGAAACATCGTTTCTGTGGCCTATCACATATTTCTTGCCAATATATAGTACGTCTAGAAAGTATCCGGAGAAAGCAATTTCTTTTTAGCTTTTCGGAAATAAACATATTTGACATATAGGATTGTCTATTGTTTTAGCCATGACCCACTACCCTGACAATACGCACACAAAATACTAGATGCCCAGGACTTCCAAAAGGAAGTTTCATGACATTTCTTAAAACTATAAATTCCAGATACTTTCTAGACGAACTATATTTCCTCAATTGTCGAAGGTTAGAAAACTCTGCTACAAATTTCGAATTTCCAAAAGATTTTTTAAAAATCCAGAGATCTTCAAAGTATAATTTTAGAACTCATCATTATTATATCATCATTAATTAACAAGAAAATAAATGTATTAATGGAATTATAATAATCACCACCTATTGTACGCAAATCAAAAACTTTCTCAGATTGTCGAAGACTCTAACGGGCCGAAGGTGTCTCTTCGAATTTCCGCCCGATTTTGCTGAAGGTTCGGCAACTTCAAACACCGGCGAGCGTTCCGGGTCGCCTAAATAGTTTTTATTGACTTTTTATTTCGTTTTGGCGCTTATTTCTTTCGCAAACTTTACATGCGGAGCTTTAGGGTATGACATTCGTAACTACGAGACGCGTTTATTCGAGGTCTTCCTTTTGGTAACCCTTCAGAGCGAATTTTCTCCCAAATAAATCGTGGACAGTATGGGGCAGATTGAATCCCACTGGTTTGGTGAATTGCTGTACTGGTCTTATTACTTTAGGAAATGATAGATTCTTGGAAGTAAAACATCTGCCGGTCGTGCACAATCTAAGGTCTTTTTCTTTTTCTATTTTACCATCTCTTCTCTTTCCCTAGAAATATCGGATTTCTGCGAAGGTCTCTACAGAATAGTCTCTGGAAGAAAATCGAATCTATATACCCATAGCGACATCCTCTTTTGGGATTTTTCAGAACTCGAATTCTGGGTTTATTTTGCATTCACGAACCTGGTATTATTAATGTCTTTCAGTGTATTAATGTCGTAGTTTCGAATAAATGTATTGTTGATGCCTACTACTAGCCGTTGTTGTTGTTTTTCCTTGTAACCTGTCTTACGTCGCAGCTCGACTGAGCCTTATGGTTCACCCGGGTGTGTCATAGTAAGTTGTTGAAGCTGGGGCCCTTATTTGTTAGATTGCTAGTACTTATAACAAGTAGGAGAAATTATTACGCATCCTTTATGAGCTAGGTGTTCGAAATATTAACAAGTTATGACGCTGAGCACTTTCGGTTATTATTACATTTTACCTAAAGCTTCGGTAACAAAACTGCTGCAATATTAGCGAAGTTTGCTAAAAAGTTAAGTGTGTGCGCTGCACTTTCTGGAGGAGTTTGGTCTGAGTTTCGGCTGGTTACGCCCACCAATCATCTTTGAAATCTTCTAATTATTATCAAATGGTATGGAAAAATTCACAGAGAATTCCCAGGATTACCAAGGACTTTTAAAGATTACCTACTACACATCTCCACACTATAATTTTAGAACTTTTTGTTATTATTTACTAGTTATTTGCAAAAAAAAATAAATTTATCAATGAAATAAGCAGTACTTTTTGTGCATTTAATTAATTAAACTAAATTTTCAATCGGCAACTGGCAAAAATTGTGTCAAGATTAGGAAAGTTTGCTAAAATTCCAGAATTACGAGTATCAAATAATATTCAACGATTAACACATAATTTCCAAGATTACGAAGGTATGCGAAAGAACGCTGTGATTTTTAAAGATTATTAGAGATTTCCAAAAATGTTCTAAGATTATCGCTGATCCCCACAGAGCAACTTGAGAACTTTTTGTTATTATTTACAACATATTTCCTTAGACTGTGAATATTTCTTAAAATTGTTACAAAATTACGAGAGTTCTTTAAAAAAAAATCTCCAAAATTTACTGAAAATTAAATTTTAAACGGCAGAATTATATCTGCACAATCGTTTAAAGCTGAAAATAAAAAAAATAAGCAGTCCCTTATCTTTTGCAAGTAAAATACAAGTAATGAAGAAAAATATTCAACGCTGGTTTGGAAGAGTGTCAGGTGTCCTATATATTTTATATATGAAATGTAGTGTTAATCTGTACAATATTCCGTTAAAAACATGACTATCAGACTAGTATCTAATTATGAGGGCAGAGACGACTGGTTTTAGAAAAAATGTTGCACCATAAAATTATCACGTTGAGAGCGGTTCTAAAATATTCTCTAAATTTCAAATTGAGACAAGTAACCTGAGTGTCGGTAACAGTTTAGATATGTCTGCACATTAAACATTAAGGCTAATAAACGAAGCAGTTATTAAATTCCAGGGCAAATGTTGACACTACAAGTGTCTCTTAGCGAATAGCATCTCATAAATTCTGAACATTTCACTGTGAAGTTCCCGCTAGAATGTTCAAATTACATTTTAAATATTTAAAATTAAACTAATTTTTCCATATAAATGTTTCGCAAAGTTCCATTTTGCGTTCGAGGTTCTTCTCAAAAAAATATTAATATTTGTTTATTTTAAAATGTTACTAGTATTTTGAAGCAACATAATTCTCAAATTTTATTATTTTAATACCTAAAAAAACTTGAGCAAACACGTCAAGGTTATTTTTCTGCAAGATAAACATGCTAAGATTTAAAAATGTAACTACATATTGTTTTGTGACTGAAGTGCTTTCACACAACGCTAGCATTAAGGTGTTAGAATTAATTTAGCTTATTGCCATGACCAATTAGGCGGTATAAATATACCCATATTTTATAAACACGGCTACATTTTATTATTGGCAGTTGTGTGTAACGTAATAACATAAAAATGTACTCCCTGAATACTAATTAAGAAAGTACATTACATCGACATATGCTATAAATTTCTTTCTACGTCGATTTACTTTCACGGTTTGCAAATCACGTCCGATCCAACTTTATGCAATATTTTATCATTCCACATTCACTGTCGCCTACGTATTGACCGCCACTAAAAATTTTGTTTGTGTCTACTTTCAACGTTGAAAACATGACTTTCATATTTTACTACTCGAGAATTTGCCGATGAGCAAATTTACAATTACAGCTCAGATTTATTGATTAGATGGGCGAACAACACTTCAAAAGTAAAATATACACTCTGCATTAAGAATATATTTCTAAAATTTTGATAGCTTATTTTATTATTCCATATCCTATCCCATTTTGTCTTATTTGCTATCTTTTTTAATAGTATATTATGATACTAATGTATAAGTACGGCTTTAAGGCACGTGCGACGAGTTTAACAGCACGACGCGAAGCGGAATGCTTTTAACGTCTCTAGTGCGTTAATAGCACTAGTAAATATAAAAACGGTGACACTTTTTCTGTCACATTGTGTTAGATATTCTAGGTTATGTTGGCATTCAAATTTACGGCAGTGAGTGTTTTAATATAGTATTAAAACACGCCACCAATGACAACGTGCAAAAAAGACGTAATTCGGGCGCTAATATTAAAAGTGCTACAAGAGTCACTTTTGACACTAGAAACTGCAAAAAGTTGTAATTTTGACACGATCATAGAAAAATTTTTTTTATTTACTAGTCACATGATATTGTTCGTTTTCGTCATAGATACAGAATATGAAAAGCTACTCAGAACTCCCTAGGGATTTTTCAAATTATTTCTCCCTCAATCTCATGGTAACCATGCAACTACAAACAATGTCTTAGCAGCCATGCATCAGGCAATCCTTAATGTTACTTACATATTCTTATTTTAAATGTATGTTTAAATTTATACCATTTTTATTAACATGCTAGTAAATAAAATATTGTATGCACCACTGGAGGTATTCATGTTTTTTACCTTCGGTCTGTAACCATGTCAACCTCAGGGATAAACATATTCATATCTCCCTTGATGCATAAATGTCTATTATTGCTATAGTTGTTATTTTTTCCATATTTTTTACCCCATAATTTTGACCAAACGAGTCGTCAGGTATCTAACTTAATTGGTCACCATGATTTTTAACATTGAAACTTTTTTGACAAAGTTGCGTTTCTATCCACAACCGAAGAATTTTTTGTTGCATATTTTTAACGGTAGACATGTATACGTTTCGGTAAATGCTAATTTTAAATAATTTTGAGGGGTGTTTCAAAAGAATTACAAATAGGGAAAATATTTAATTCAGGGGGCTTTACTAAACCATAAAATTAACACACGTATTTCTGATATAATTAATTTCACCCTTTTCTCTATTTCTTTTTTCATATCTTGGTTTCCTTCTTCGCTCTATTCGTTAATTCTAAAATCTTTAGTGTTCCATTTTAGCATTTCTCTTGTTTTTTATTTACTATCGTTGATTTACTGCTATTGACATTTACCTCCATTTTCATTGTTTCTATTCGCTCTAATTTTCCTTTATCTTTATCTGTTCTAAGTAATTGTATCCGATTGTTGTGTCTAATCTCTCCATTTTTGCTTTTTATGTAAAAACTAGACTTAATCAGTGGATACCATGTGCCCATATGAGAGGAGACCGAGTTACAATTTACCTATTTATTTGAACTACATCTTATAAATTTAGTCAAGATTCGGTTCACGAATCTCTTGTTTATATAAAAGTGAGGGACGGGAGTTTCTTATTTGCGCTTCAGTTCTAACACAACAATATGTATTATTAAATTATACATTCTACATTAATTTATAATCTAGTAACTGAAAATTTATTTAAAGAAAACTGTAATAAGTTTGCTAATCTTACACTAGATGGCGTAGGTGAATGCAACTAACTTCAGAGCATTTTGGATACATAGATAGATATCTGCTTCTAAAGTTGTATGAGAGAAAAAGATAAAAGTACGGATATTTCTTAGATTTTTATGCGAAGAACATTATTTCACTGAAAATCGGAATTTTAATAGTTCTACTTAAAAATTTTGTATAATTCATAGGCAGACCTTTAATTTAGTAAAATTTTTAGAAAAACTAGGATGAACGAAATAGCGATGACGTCACATATTTAATTTTATGAAAAAGTAATTCTACGTGCTTCAACGAATTTTTGAACATATCGCATAAATTAATTAAATAAGAAGTAAGTATATGTTTTAACTTCTTTGCTAATATTTCTCTTGAGAAACTTATCATTTAGAAAAAACAGCATGAGTTATTCCAAAGCCTTTAATCTGTGTAATAAAACATTTGTTCGATATTGCATATTCAACAAAAAGTAGATAAAGTGAAATTATGTGCACAGATCACAATACGATTGTACAATAGAACTGATTATTGCATCTTTCGAAATATAAGAATAAACGGACTATGATAAAAATGCCTAATTATAAAAATAATATTTCAAACAGAAAAATATAAAGTTAGATGTGAGAAATGTTATACAAACATTAAATACAATATTTTCCTAGCCTTATCATGAAGCAAAATTAATGTTTTTCACATTATCTATATCTACATCTTGGGAGAAGCAAACATGAGAGAATCATATGCCCTAAGTGTGCAGTTAAATTTTCCATTACAACAATTTCAAGAAGCTTGACAGATATAATCACTATGACAAATTTAACGTAGCGGCGACCTAATCTGAAATAGGATTGTTTGAAAAAAATGTAGAATATTTTTGTAATTGAAAGCAAGCGAAATTGTGGACATTCTTGTAAATAATATTACAATAAAACCAACAACTAACACTATTATTAAAAGACAAAATATTCGATATTGAATAAGAAGAGGGGCGTACAACATGCATAGATTATAAGCCAAAATAAAGTTATTTATGTACCAAGGGCATTATGAAGATGTTCATGCTCGTCCGAGGGTGAGATGGCTCGAGCGTTTGTACGTAGCCCGAGGCATAAATATCAAGTAATATCCATGGTGATTACAACATTTTATGTCTTACTAGTGTTTTTTAATAACTTAAACAATAGAGAAGAAAGTGGATGTTCTACAATTGCTGTGTATATGTCGACGCATCGATTTAGGTGATTGGTCGCTAACGGTGAGCGGGCATTATGAATTATAATGCCCGTTTGAGAAGGAGTTATGAATTATAATGCCCGCTGATAAAACCCCGATTGTTATGGTTTATATATTCCGTATCACAGGTATAAATTAATAATCTTTATAACGAGATAATATAAAACTATACAGAATATCTACAAAAGTTACCAATACTTTTTCCTTTAGAAAAAATATACACATGCTCAACAAATTTGTATCTTAGAATGTACGAGCAGGTACGAATGACCCTAACAGTCAGATATCTTTTAGTCATTATTTATATTTATATACATTATTTATTTTTTGCAAGTGCCACGGAAATTTACTATAACTGACTAGAAATTAGGAATATCTCAGTAAAAACTTGAAACAAATATTTTTAGGTCAATAAAAATTCTGAAAATTCTATACGAACAGAACCAATACTGACTAGCAACCCAAATTATTTTGGTTAATTTAGTTCGCGCATTCGAAAACAAATCTGTTTTACCTCAATAATTGCAAATTAATAGAAATTAATTACGAATGGAGCATTGTTTCGACAAATATGGCAGATTTGAAGTTTACACCTGGAGAAAACTCAGTTTCGACTAATCAGAAGATGAAAATGAATGTTCATCTGCCAAGCAAATCTCTGTAAATAGAAATCGTAGATTGTTAATAATCAAATCATTTTAGTTTTAGCACTGCCTAAGCCAAAAATCGGCGCTTCGAAATCTTAGAAAACATCCTAATTAGCCAAATCTGACAAGTTCAAACAGCAGCGTTCTTTATTAGGAAAATTTGGAGTAGATACTTAAAATTAGCCAAAACCAGTACCGGGCAGATGTAATACTGTTCCACTTTTTTTATTGTTGCTGGGTTTGACACACTTTATCCAGCATGCAGGCGATTCGACGTTAAGTGTGAAAAGTGCAGAATAAAAGATTTGTTTGTTCAGGTATAAGATTCGTCGGACACATACCTGTCTGATAAGTCCACAGGATTTTTGTTTGATTAAAGGCCACTTAACTACATAATACAGGTAATTCGCCAATCGATGCTCCTCACATTTTAACAGCTATTCAGCAACCGCTATTCCTGAGAGACCTTTTGTGAGCTTTGCTGTTCGAGCGGTAATTTCTAGCAATTAGAACTTTAATCCGCGGCCCAAAATGATAATAGGCCAGGTTGTTGTAAGAGTGCCACTTGCGAGGCGAAAATTTCGCGGACATGTAGATCAGTATTCACGCATGCATACTAAAGTGGACAAGTAACGTTACGCGAATGCATTTTGCTCACGTTTAACCCAATTTGCGACGAATTTTGCCTTGTATTCACTTGTGGTTTGCCCACCTTAGACCAGAACTGCGATTTCTATTTTTGCTGGAATTGCATATTCGTGAAACGCTCTCTGCTGTTTTGATAGAGCCCGAAGAGGATCTGACTTCGATTTCAAATGTATTGAAATGTGGAGTTCGGTGAAAACTAACAGTGTTATGACCAGGATTTTCCTGTGCCGTTTTTGAAATGGCGAGTACACTTGGCACTCGTTATGACTTGCACGAGGATCCACCATTCATACGATTTTAATTGACGTTAGCATATGCCCTTTACAAAATCCATGCAACTTTGAACACACATTTTCATAAAATGTTAGCTGGTTTTTCTTATTACTATACTATTTTCTTCTTTTTTTTACTTGCAGCTATTGAATTTTCAAACAATTACGTACTGTTTATTGGTCGTTCCAGATCTTTTCTTGGTCTATAGGTACCTCAATATTATCCAGGCATTCTACCATTATGACTAAATGCATTTTTCCATTGTTGATGTATTGTGGTTCATACTGTCTTTCATACAGTTTAATCTTGCTACAACTTTCAAAGATCGCATCCTAAAGTTATAATTACTAAATCCTACTGAGTTAGACTCTTCAGCTTGGAATTAATGCTCTAACGTGGAGCAATTGATATTTTAAAATTGATATATTATCAGTTGTAATATAACAAGTGGAATGATTATTATCGATGATTTTTTCGGAGTTAAAACCGGAACCTAAATTTAACGAGTGCGTAGCACGAGTTAAATTTGCTGTTTCGGTTTTAACGAGTAAAAAAATTATCGATCATTGATCATTACACGAATTATATTTGGAAAGAGAATATATTGAATGAAATGCAAAATATCAAATATATACTTTTTGTTCTTAGGTTGGCACTGTTAATGTTGGTTACCCTGCTGTCAGTTTTAAGTCTATGTCAAATTCGAGGTTGCAGGTTAGAGTTTCCGTCAGTTTTGACACAAACTGACACAAAACCTAACCTGCTAACGTCGAATTTGACACGGAACAAAAATTGACAGCAGGGTAACCAACATTAACAGTGCCAACCTAAGAAAAAAATCACAATCATTTATGATCACCAGTAAAAACAATTACGAAAATAAATTACTACCGCTGTGATAATGTGTAACTAGGCATTTGCATGCCCCTCATTGGTTGAAATTGCGACACGTGATACATGAATTATATTCTCAAGGGTAATACCACAAGCAGTGGATATATTTTTGACAAATATTTTGTCGTTTCCATGTAAATTATTGCGTTTAAATTTCACGATACTAAATCACATCAAAAATGTCACGAGCCGAAGGCGAGTGACATTTAAATGTGATTTTGTTGAGTGAAATTTGCAATAATTTCTATGGAAATGGCAAAATATTTAAAAAATATATATCCACTTCGAGTGGTATTTGGGACGACTATTTAACAATATTAATACATAACGATTAAGTTTATTGAAAAATAATCCAACAATTAATATAATTATTCATTCTCAATTAAATTCAGCGGAATACTTCGAAAACACAGCATTTTAAAGTTTTTAAAACAAGCCACACAGTTTGTTGGGGTTTAGTGTTACGTAACCTAGCGATATCACTAAGGACAGAACATCGTTGCTAGACGATACTTCGCAACAAGGCTATTTATTTTTTGAGTACGTACATTGTTTAGTGGATATTTTGCATGGTGCCCAATATTCAGTGATATACTGCTGTTATTGGTTGAAAAAAGCAAATGTCTGCAATGTGATTGGCTTATATGTTATAGTGTTGAATAGTCACTGAAATTTCTCAGGCTCATTGAACATACCGTCCTGATCTACAGAAGGACATAAAGTATGATCAAATATTATTTTCATCTAGTATGGCTATGAAATAGTTCCTAATTTATGAATGCAACCACGCTTATACTTAAAAATCAAACTTGACATTTGGTTTTTAAGTGATTTATGGTTGCATTCATAAATTAGGAACTATTCAATAGCCATACCAGCTGAAAATAATTTTTGATTAAACTATTTATACAGCCGGGCTCCAGAGCTCAGTGGTAGGCATTCTGGCTACTGATCTAAGGGTCGAGAGTTCGATTCCCGATCCCGGTGAGGTTTTAAACAAATTTAAAAATGCAGATGAAAACCTCTACAGAATGCCATCATTCGAAAGTGATGTAAAGCCGTGAGTCCCATGTTACTACGATGTGTAGCATGCAAAGGATCCCTTGCTAGGGTTGAAACTCCTTGGTCTCGCCAAAATTCTAAGTAGGACTAAGGTACCTGGTACTTTGCATGCCTAGACCTTGTCCACGGTGTTGGCAAAAAGGGCCTATGAAGGCCTACTTGCTTGACACCAGTCTCCCCACAACTAATACTACTATGCATACAACTATTTAAACATTGTTTCTTGAGAACAGCAGGCGTATTCCCTTTCAGAAAATTCATAAAAAGTTGAAAGAATATTTCCGCCATGCTTACTTAGAAAAGTCTTGGTTTTTCTTTGCAAGTTTTGGAGTATATCCGCTACGTTAGTATTCTGCATTTGAAATTGATCTTTCAATCGTTTTTGCCGGTCTCCTACTTGTCATCTGTCTCTTGGCTTATATTGATATTCTTTCATTGGGAGATCTTCTATACTTATTCTATCATTTGCGTTAGTTTCTATATCATTTTATTTTATTAGTGAGGTTAAAGATGTCAAATTCTCTTTTGTATACCTTGGTATTCATTTTAAAGAAAAGCGCCAGTTTTGTGTTTGTATTGGTCTTGGCTATCCTGCTAGCTTCATATTTCTAATACATCGTTTTGATTTGCGCGAAGACCTACATGCGACAGTATAAAAATTGTTTGTAGAGGACATCAGGTGTATTTCCTTTCAGAAAATTCATGAGGTTTTGAAAGAATCTTGCTGCAGTGCTTACATAGATAAAGCTTGATCTTCCTTTTGCACGTTTTTTGCTGTTTTACTGCTTGCCATCTGTTATCTTGGATTATATTTATATTTCTGGGAAGATCTTCTATACTGATTTTACCACATCCGTTCGTTTCTATATTATTTTATTTTATTGCTGATATTAGATATTCCAAGTTCTGTTCGTAGGTATATGTATATTGTGTATGTCTTGGTTTTAATTTTAGAGAAAAGCGTCAGTATTGTTGTTGATCTTGGTCTTGACCATCCTGTTAGCTTATTGTTTTTAACATATCGTTCTGGTTTGCAGGTAGGCTTACATACGACTGTTTATAAAATTGTTTGTTGAGTTGTTGAGAACATCAGGTGTATTCCCTTCAAAAAATTTATGAAACTTTGAAAGCATATTTCCGCAAGACCTAGTAGTTAAGTCTCGATCTTCTTTTGCTTGTTTTGGAATATATCCGTTACTTTGATATGATCGTTTTTCCTGTCTTCCTATTTGTTATGTTTCTCTTGGCTTGAGAAGATCTTCTATACTCATCGTATTATTTCTGTTCGTTTTTATATTCCTTTACGTTATTACTGACGTTCGAGATCCCAAGTTCTGCTGTTATATGTAATTTATGTATTTCTTGGTATTAATTTTAGGAAAGGTGTCAGGGCTGTGTTCTATATTGGTCTTGACTATTCCGTTAGCTTCACATTTTTAACACATCGTTCTGGCTTGCACAAAGACCTACACATGACTATATAAAAAATATTTATTGAGAACATCAGGTGCATTCCCTTTCAGAAAATTTAGGAAACTTTGCAAGAATATTCCCGTAGTCCTTACATCGATAATTCTAGGTTTTCCTTTGCTCGTTTTGGAGAATATCTACCACGTTAACATACTTCATTTTCAAGTCATCTTTCCTTCGTTGTTGCTGTTTTCCTATTTGTCATCTTCCTCTTGGCTTATATTTATATTATTTCCTGGAAAGATCTTCTATACTTATACTATAATTTTCGTTCGTTTCAATATATATTTTTTTATTGATGAGGTTGGAAATGCCAAGTTCTATTCTTTTATTTATATTGTGTACGTCTTGGTATTAATTTTAACGCAAAGCGTCAGTATTGCGTTTGTTCTAGGTGTTGACTATCCTGTTAGCTTTATGTTTTTAACATATCGTTCTGGATTGCACAAAGACTTACAATATGACTGTATACTTTTTTTTGCTGAGGACATCAGGTGTATTCCCTTTCAGAAAATTCAGGAGACTTTGAAATAATATTCCCGCAATACTTACATAGATAAGTCTTGGTTTTCCTTTGCACGTTTTGGAGTATAACCCCCACGTTAATATGCGACATTTTCAATTAATCTTTCCATTGTTTTTGTTATCTTTCTATTTGAAATCTTTCTCTTGGTTTATAGTTATATTATTTCCTGGGAAGACCTTCTATACTTATTCTATCATTTCCGTTCGTTTTTATATTATTTTATTTTATTGTTGAGGTTATAGATGCCAAGTTCTGTTGTTATATTTATATTTTGTATAATTTCATATTAATCATAGAGAAAGGTGTCAGTATTGTGTTTAATCTTGGTATTGGCTATCCTGTTAGCTCCATATTTCTAACACATCGTTCAAGCTTATGTGAAGACCTACATATGACAAACTGTTTGTCGAGGACATCAAACGTGTTTTCTTCAAAAACTTCGTGTAACTTTAAACTAATATTAGCGCAATACTTACATAGATAAGTCTTGGTCTTCCTTCGCAAGTTTCGGAATCTGCCACGTTAATACGCTGCATTTCAAATTAATCTTTTCTTCATTTTGCTATCTTCCTACTTGCCATCTTTCTTTTGGGTTATATTTTTTTTGGGAAGATTTTATATCCTAATATTTCCGTATCTGTCTATCTTCTTTTATTTATTGTTGAAGCTAGAAGTCCCAAGTTCTGTTTTTATAGTTATATTCTGTATATCTTGGTAATAATTTTATGCAAAAACTTCCATATTGTACTTAAGCTTGGCCTTGACTATCCTGTTACCGCGATCACCTATATATGACCATTTAACAATTTGTTTTTGAGGTTGTTTCTTTTAAAGAAAATAGATGAAACTTCAAATAATATTTACGTTTTCTGTGTTTTCATAATGATTTACTACATTTTGGTATGAACAGTAATCGCTGTCTTACAAGGAATTAGACTACTTAAATAAAAACTAAACATTGTAGAAAAATAAGAGAAGACATTTAATTAACCACTCCTCAAACAAAGAAAGTTACTATTTCCGCTTATACTTGTTTTGGAACAGTATTAGTAGACAACATCTGTATCATCATTAGACTTAACAACCACTCTCTTCGGAATCAAACTTTCTATAGAATTACTTTATCATTGGTATATTGTCAACAGTAATATCCTAAGTGCATGTAAAATTTCTAACACGCAATTTGATTTGCACAAGTGATATTGAACGTATTTCCAAAAAGTTATTTGCCGTTAATATCTATTTTTACATACAAAACCAGAATAATTTTTGAAATCAGAACGTATTGGTAATTTGCACTGGTGAAAAAAATACAAAATTATCGACAATTTGCACTAGTGCAAAATTATCGATGTCATTCGCATGTGATTGGCTGAAACTTTTGTCATAGCTTTTATGAAAATTGTAAATTATAGTGTTAAAATTTCTTACACCCACATAGAAATTGCTCCAATCAATTTCCTATTTCATTGCAGTTACACCACCGCTTTGGCCGGTAAACAAATTTAAAATCTTTGTCAGTGATGAATATGATTCAAAATCTTCTTACAAAAACAATAGATTTGATGTATTTTACCCAAATAAATTACCCATTATAATTTCCTGCTATTTTAAATTAAACCAGTATCAGCAATGTCTTAAACTATTTCAGCCAAATTTGACAACTACCTAATTCTTATTCTCTTCCGATGTTCTCGGAAAGGTTTGTTTCTCAAAATGTATACCTATAATTGTATATTTTATAAAATTAATAATTAAGGTTTTGCACATTGTGAGCTTGTTTTATCATTTATTAGCTAACCAATCACTTCTAACACTGCTGCTAATAAAATTCATCATTTAAATATCATTTTCCGAATACTTGATTTAACATTCGTTTTTAATTTTGTTGTTTGATCCTGACACAATATTGGAGGGGCACAATTTTATATTTTACATAAATAAACCTTAAAATGTGTTCTTAGATGCATGTTAATACATACGCACAAATAAGAAGCGAAAATGCATTGTAGCTGCATACATAGTATACGAGTACATATAAGAAATTTAAAATATATGTGACTAAAATTATATGCACAAAGTAAAGCATGGGATGCATTGATTGGCATAAATTTAAAATCTTACCCAAATTGTAGGCGCTTTTTTCGAATGTCTTATAGAATACGCTTGATATCATTTCTGCCGTATTTTTTAAAAGGATTAGAAAATAAAAAGGTCCACTATAGTAGCTAAGAAATTAGATCAAATCAAATCGAATCGATACCTATGAATATAATTAATTATAAATTTTGTGTGACCAGCCTTTTCAGATTTTGGTTGAACTCTTTTCAAATTTATATTCTTTTTCCTTAACTTTACCGCGTTGTGCATCGTCAAAAACGTTTAGTTTATGTTTGACCGCCATGATTTTGGAATAGAACGAATTTCAATCTGTAACAATACTTACAATTATAATGTATGTATCTACAAAGGTCTAAAAAATTAATGTCGTTTATTAAAAGTTGTGCTTTCACTTCTTCAATTTCGAGATCCAAGTGCAACTAATGGAAGTATTCCATCTTTCCATTAAACAAAGGAAGGGAACTGCTGTATTGTAATTTTTTTCCAAATGATTTCCTATAAATATATATAAATCTAGATACATTGCTCTGTGCTATTTTTTGGAAATTTTGAGGTACTGTTTCTCTACTATTAATAAAATGCAATTACTTTAGTTTTTAGCTCTCAATAGGGACGCTCTTTTTCCAACAAATTTAAGAAGTTATATTGCTGTTTTTATATAAATCACAATTGACCATAACCTAAAAAATGAGGGGGCGAATTTCCTAAAAATAAAAACGCAACTGAACAAAATGGACAATATACTAACAATGGCTTACAAACGTTTAAACACAATTTCCGCTTTGAATATATTTTTTTAACAATAGATGCCATTTATGTCCCCAAAAAACATATAAAGACGTTTAATTACACTAGTTTACTTTCTCGTTTTCGAACATGCAGAAACGTATTTTATTAGGTATTAACTAAACAAAGATTTTACATTCAGTTCAATTCGCTTGAAGAGAGCAAATTAAAGTGGCTTTGGATAAAGATCGCCAAGGTTTTTGCTAATTAACTGCGTTTCCGGAAATGTACTCCGCTTTACATTAATTTAGAATTAGTTTTTTGTACTTGGGCTCAACTTAATTAAATCTGAGAGACAGACATTTACTGTTTTCTTCGCTATCGAGTTATGTCAAACAGTTTTAATTTTAGAGAAGAAAACGCCTGTTACTCAAAACTGTGGATATTTCTGTTTTATTTTATTCTTAATTATATATAGTTTCCCAAACATATGAAAAGTTTGTCAGCACCCATTACTTTTTTTTCTGGAATGTATATTTAGAAGTAGTTTTGTATATACTATAACATTTTTGTCTTAAAATATTTTAATTTATTGAAACTTTGTCAGTTTAAATTGTTCCTACATTACAACAAAAAGGTTTAAACAAATTTATAATACAATTTAAAAATTGGTATTTTATTGTTAGATGAAAAACGATATTGCACAGCAACCTCTTGCAACAAAGTTAAAATTTCAGGTTTTTCAAACACGTACCCCGTTTTCAACACATTATAATTTATAAATCGCCTCCATAAACGGAAAACTATAAAATTTTCCACACCGATAAAATTCCTTTAGCCCAGCCTTGGGCTAAATATAGCATTATTGTAATTTTCTAAATTGTATCAAACCAACACTGTTTCAAAACGTTGGTGGGATTCTATTATTGAAATGTTTACAAGCGGCTATGGTTAATTCTGCAAAACATATGAATCAGACAGTTTTATATGTCTATGGGCGTTTTTATAGCGTGTAATTTTCTCATGCTATTTTTCAAAGGCTGCGAGGGAGAGCGTAAAATGCGATATTACATTATTGCCATTAACGCCTCATAAAAGTAAATTTTAATAATTTACCTTACCTTACTTTTGCATAATTTAATGACGCATTCATGAAATCTTGTAGTAGGTAGCTCTGTGAGTTATTAGAACATAGAATAATTAAACAAATATATTACACAATATTATTTAAAGAATTTATAAAAGTTTGGGAACTGAAAATTTTGTAGTATTCCTGCGATAGCAAGATGGAATATTTCTTGTATGAAATTATTTTTCTGCAATTTTTAATACCACTTTTTAATAAGACACAGGAAGTACGATATTTTGGAATATAACACTCCATATGCATTAAAGAGTGTTTCTTTCGCTTTAAAATAACATTTTATGGCAACACTAAAAGATGAACGCATTGCTCACTGAAATTGATATTTGTAATATTCATTTTGCTTTATATACTCCACAATATTTTTCTGCTATTATCATTAATGTTTATTATTTTTAAAAGCTGCCTGTAACATTGGCTCTAAATAAGGAGAGTTTTAATTTTGACATGTCAGGTTTAAAAATCGTCATCAGTGATAGAAAACATTTCAACTATTTTATAATAAATGATTTACAAAATGTATTCATCATTATATTCTCACAATCACAAAAAACACAAATACATGTTTAGCAAACCTGTGATATCCACTATTATAATATTTTTAAACTTTAAAAGCTATAGCGGCACTTTTCAATTGTTTTTACTATCAATATGTTATTTCGTACTAGTGGTATTCGAAATTTAAGATCATCTTATTTCATGTCTAAAGATTTGTATACGGTAAACGATATTATTTTTGCTTTAAAATAAAATGTTAAGGTTGGCGTTTCGGTTATTAAAAATTGCCACTATAATATTCATTTTTTAAATATTTAATCTACAATATGCCAAAAATATTCAATTTATTTCTATACTTCTACGATTGATTTTTATTATCTAGTAAAGAGGTGCTTACGAAGCTGTCTACGAATGCTTATTTAGGTTTTTGTACATAAATGTAATTTTCAGATGTAAACACCTGGTTAGTCCTATATATAAAGCAATATATCTTAAACCTGCCTAAAGGCCGCTTAAAGGTATACTTATTTCTATGAAGTTTTCCCATGAATGCTCTTTCGGAGTAAATACGGTCATAAATTACTGTCTTGTATTGTAGTAAAAGCTTAACAAGAGCTGAACCCACCCTTGAAGGTTACAATATCTACCTAGAGAAGTAATAAATTATTGGCTGGGATTATTACTCACAACAGTGTTTCACGCTAGTATTAGAAATTAGTTTCAGTTTGATTGCAAAAGAAAAGCTACACAAGTTTCAAATGGTGAGGCCCTTAGTAGACCTCAATTATTTAGAACCAAAAAAACACTGCATGTTTTAAATGTACCCCAATTACTTCTGCAGATGTAGCAAGTTCGCAAATTCGAACATATATTTTCATCCAGAAAGCCTAATTTTATTTTTTTTAATGTAATAAATTGCAATTCCAGTTAACGCTTATTTTATAATTATGAGTGTATTAAATATAAACACCTATTTGTTTTTTATAATGCTTGAATGCTGGCCTATTTTAATATTGTTAGTGACTGAACTTCCTAACCGTACTAAATAGTAACGATTCTTGATCTGATTATTTTATGTTCGTAAGCCATCAGTGATATCAACATATAATTTTATATTAAATAGCTTCTACCAAGAACCAAGCAAACTTTCAGTAAAATCTTTGATTTTAAACTGTATCAGGATATCATTTATTTTAACGATACTTATTTGCATGATTATTAATCAAAATTTTTAGTACTTAACGTTAAAAAAAGAATATCATATTAATTTCTAGATATTTGTGTGTTATATCATATTATAAATGAAACTATGTTTAAAATAACGTTTTAGGGAACATTAAGCGCAGTGTTTATTAAAATTTTACTTATAAATTTTTTTAGGTTTATTCTTCTGATATTTATTGCAACCTGTATTTAAATTTATTTTTTTAAATTAATATGCAATATTTTAATTTTTTTAATTCAGTATCGAAAAGTCTTATTTTTTACATTCATTTCGGTTACGAAAAGTTCTACCTTTCTAACAAGTGCGAAAAAAATGCAACAAATAAAAAACAGTAGAACCATACGAACTACTAGTTTTTTTCTGATCTAACAATTTGTATTTATATCAATTTTCGTAACGACTGAAAGCTACTCGATTTTTAGAATTTTTAATTAGAGTTTATGTTGATTCCATAATGACCAAAAACTACTCGATTTTAAAAATTTGCAAATTACCCTGAAAATAATAATTTTTGATACCGCATTGGAAAAAATTACGAGCGCAAAAATCACTTTTGAAAATAGAGAAAATAAGCGTGTACACTACTGATTCAACGTTCAATTATATATTTTATGTTAAAAGTATCACAAAATAGATTCTAACATACTTTGATATTGATCAGAAAATAGGCAAACATTTAGAATATTATTTTCCCTAACCCATGTTTAAAACATCTTCCAAAACGCACCAAAGTGTATTTAATAGCCTTCTTAAATATTTCAGAGCATTGTAATGGGCCAGGTAGATAAGGCAACAAATTCTTTAGACTGAAACCTTAGGCAGAACAAGGGTGGCCGATAAAAAGCAAACCGGTAACATTCCAAAGGGATTTTATATCAGCTCAAGGCGTTTTTGGTAACACCAAAACATTATAAATGGAAAATGTTAGGTAAGTAATATTTAAGATTCAATTGTCAAATTTAAGTAATAAAACTGTACTTTATGAAACAAACTAAGGGCAGATTGTACTAATCGTTCAAATTTGCATTTAAAACACTATTATTGTATCTATAGCTTTCACAATAAAAAGTACTCTATTTTTAAAATAACGATTTAAACATAATCAAGAAGTGGTAATTAATCAAAGCAACCAAATAAACCGTCGAGCACTACACCACCCAATTAAACAAAGCTGCTATAGATGCGACTCATACAAAAATAAATTAGTTGCAGACCGTTATTAGCGCAACCTAAATGCCGCTTCTATAACAGTTTAATCCAGCCATGCGGCAGCCACGCGCGTCGACTAAAAGGCGACAGTTGGCGCCTTCAAATCGGGAGAACTCACCCCTTGCGAGAAGAATGGTAAGTCCAAGGGTAGCAAAGAGCCGCACTACGTAACTCCACTGACACCACAACATCGCTGTTAGCACCTGTCGACACACGGGGCACTACTGCCTTCGCAAGAACCGTGAAGACTGCAAGAACCAGGCCATCCGACCACGAAGACGCCTTCCACCTCCCAGAAGATTCACCTGCAAGGTAGTCTTACTCCGGTCGGCAACCTGCGCAAGCGGGCTCTTTAAATCCATTCTGGAAACGCCGCGACTTTTCCGGAAGTCGAACAGTTGCGATGAGTGGTTGGGCTGTTTCGTTATTGGGAAATAATTTCCGAGGGCTCAGCTCAGCGAGCTTTGTGTTCTCTAGTTGCAAAACCTACTAATGGAAGAAATCGACTTTGCTGTATCAAATTCGTGGGATTTCGATCATTTTAACCATGGCTAAAAAATTACACTTTCACACGGCTGGGTTTGGCTACGTTTGCTTTACGTATTTATTTAATTTTATACATTAAAACGAATTAGGGATCTGAATGCTAGAATATGTAAAAGAAATAAACACCACATTGTATGTAGCCACGGAGAGGAAACACAGACTAACAACGATAAAAAATGATAACTATTAGCTTTTGAACCCACCACATAGATAGGTGTCCTTATTCTACTTAAATACCTTATAGATTTTTAAAATTGAATTGTAAATAAAAAAGTTGGAAAAGAACACGTTTTAACGTCTTTAATATAGGTAGAAAGAGTGCTCAAAATTATGTACAAAATGCAGTCGGTGGGATTCGAACCTTGGGGTATCCGATTGCTAATCAGACACTATAACCACTCTCCTACATATGCGTACAGGTCATGCTTGTTTGTCGCTCCGTTATAAACCACACGCGACACGACGGCCGATGGAATCGTCACACAGAGAAGCACCCAGACACGCAGGCACAATACACGTTTATATAGAGGGATGTGTGAACAACAGGATTTGACCGAGCTCTGTGGATTACTGGTTAGCACGTCTGCTTAGCATTCGGGAGGTCGTGGGTTCGATTCCCGTGGCCGTATGCTCTGATTTAGGTTTTTACGTGGTTTTCCTGAGTCGACAGAGTTACCTTCTCTGAGGCGAATGCCAGGACAGTACTTTTTCACTTTTGCTGGCCTCTCTTCCTTTCTCCACCCCTCGTTTCTCTCGCCCATCCTGAAATTTCCTTTATTAGCTGAAGAGGGTCGCAAGGTCCCCATAGCAGCCCGCCTCTAGTTGGGAGAATTAAAATGACTTTAAACCTTTACATTTTTAACAACAGGAGTTAACAATAATGAGTGGAAATTTCAGCAACAAATCGGAAATCAGTGACTACCTAATTGTAGAACAACAAACTAAGATGCAAATATTGGATGTTAGAACACACCGGGATTATCGAAAGCCGAATTATGGAACTGACCACTAGCTTTAAAGCTCAAATCTTTCTACCATTTATAAAAACCATAGTGCAACCTAAAAAAACAGGGTCACAACGGAAATAAATTTAATAAATAGATTAAACGGATTACAAGAAGCGCATAATGGTTATATGAGTGTAGCAGTACCGGGTATAGAGAGGGGTAAAAAGGGACCTACGCCTTGGGTGCCAAAAACGCAAGAGCGCCAATACCAAGTTTCGATTGGTGATAATGATAATATATCTTGGATGGGATGGCAAAGAATGGTGTGACAAAACAAATAAAATGAAGAATTACTTAAATTGTTATTTGGAAATTCGAATTATTGCCATGAATTGTTGCGCCGCAGTTGTTATGCACAAGAATTGAAGGCATATTTGTTTGTTATTGTTATTTATTTTCTTTCTACAAAATAAAAAAAAATATGTCAAATCAATCTCTTTAGATATACACAAGTATAAAATTTACACAGGGTATTATGAAAATCCACGCAATAAATTTAACCACACAGAGATTTCATCAAACTGATTTTTTTAAATTTATCATTTAAATTCAATTTAATGGCACAAAATAGAAGAAACATTTCTTCGAAATGCAAACCAACAAAAATCGCATAGGCATTGATAAAACTTTTAGGTAACGTCTGATCGCTAACGTACAGTCGTTTTAAAAAATGTGTTGCGCAGAGACAGTTATAAGTTTATTGGTAGTTGTGTTTTTACTCAATAAAGGCTCACACTGTATCATTAACTAGATAGAACCTGGATGTATACTTTCAAAATATTTGTATATACAACACTTTTTTGAGCTTTGTATAATTAATTAATATTCACAAAGCACAATTATTGTACAACAATTTAATGAACACGACTGTACCTACCTTATTAATCGAGGTAGGTAAGTCATTGATGGCGTGTTTTTATGATAACTGATAATCGTATTGGACAAGACAAAATGTATTTAACGTTTGCAAATCCATTTATCATTATCACTTTTAACTTACATTTGCTTACTGAACGGCTTGTCTAACATTGGTTAAAATTATTACATCGGCTTTCATAGCACTCTGCATACAAAGTAAGGTCGTAAAATTTTTAATTTTGCGCTAAACAATAATAAAGCAGCTTTATAAACTTGGAAAATTTGAAATAGATCGGCAGCTTAATTTTTAAAAATGTCCGAATAAAATATAACAAAATTACAAACATTTATTAACTTTTTATTAAACTACGCTATAGAAATGTAATTTGCGGAATTCTAAAAACATCTGATAATGTTATTTTTAAATAATGGTAACAATTTGATATAAAAATTTAATTATTAAAATCATATAAGAGTTAGACCTTAATTTTAAATTAAATTAAATTAAATATTAATGAAACTAACAAAACAAATTTTTGTGGTTAGCCGACGAAAACACTTACTTTTTCGTACTAGTGCCTTTTGCTTTTCAAACAGTAATAAACATAATAACAAAAACTAACACTGTGTTTCCATTGGTCGAAATCAAAGTACACCTTTTCATTTTTTGTTAGGATCATGACTTCCTCGATTTTCCTGAGCTCCTCGATTAAACTGTCATTTTTTAATAAGAAAAACGCTACCAAAGCAGAGAACAAAAAATTATGTGTGTAACTCGCACGAAAGCAGACTTTTTTAGACTCGCCTTATTTACGTGCTTCGCTCGCTGCGCTCGCTGGCCATAAACTGCGGCTCGTCCAAAAAGTCCTTAATTTCGAATTTGTAACATAAATAGCTATTATTTCAATTTTAAAGTATTACAAAAAATTATTTTAATTTTTATTTCTGTTAAGTATTACATTATCTGCGAGCATTTGACAAAAATTAATATAATTGAAATTTTCAAACATTTGTAGCGCTCTTATTTTTAAACAATAAAGTTAATAATTGAGTTTCATTCTGCAGATCAGCAATTCCAAAGGAAACTGTTATTCTAAGTCAATATTTCAAAAATCCTTATTGCTTTCTCAAGGCAAAATACTGAGTTTAGTATCGCATAATTGACGCAAAGAACAAAGAGCAAAGCCTATCTTGACTAGTACAACAGGTTAAAAGTTAAAAACATTGGTTTAGGTAAACAATTTATCATAGTTAATTGATTCATAAAACAGAAACATTTTTTAATTCCGTATTATGACTAGAACATTTCACAACGTTTGAACATCTGATATGTTCGAGTCAAGGTACGAAATTTAAAAAAAAATTAATATGTTTGAATTTTCAGAATCAATATATTACGATGTAAAGTGCCTACATAAAAAACTAGTTGTGCTAGTCAAGATATGCATTGCTCCTTCTTTTTTTTGTGCCAATTATGACGTATTTCCAATAAGCAATTTAAAAATGCAGCAAAACAAAACGAACGTTTTAAAACACCTGATGGAGCGTGCTGGTAATGCAGATTACCACATATCAGCCGAAGAAAGCACGAGCGGGCAATAAAGCTGCGTTCATACGAAGACCGCGTTCAAATAAAGGAGCGTTTACACAACCATGAATCATACACAAAATAAATTTTAATGCTAATTACGCTTTTTCACGTAACAGGTTGTTTAATGCGCGATCTAGTTTGTCCTAGCTTGTTCTTAATTTTTTCTCTGATTTACGCTGACCTACGCTGTTAGCAAGATCAACAAATCGTATGTTTGCTGGCCGAGCGTCAACCAGCTCGGTTAGGAAATATTCATTTCCTAATTATTTTTAAAAAGGGTGGTGGGGTATGTCATATCCTAACTCATTTGGATGTAGATTGATATGGAAAAGTAGAACTTACCCTAACAACTTAGAAAAGCGAATATTCCAGCACTAGAAATATTGTTTCCCTCTGCTGGATGTTTTGAGGAACTCAGTTAGCGAACGATTTAGAACACATATACTTGGCGCAGCGAACAAATAGAGTGGCTTATGCAACCCAAATAACATATTTCAAAGCTGACTGGATCAGTATTTGAACAATAATTACTAAAGAATCAGAGATGGCGGTTCTCATAATTAGACTTAATTTCTTCTGACATTAAATAATTTTTTGAGGTTATGATACAAATAGAAACTTAAAAAGCATGACATTTGTGCACTTGTAATATGTAGACAATAATGAGATTTAACAAGCTCCAGGTCACATGCCTACATATTACACGTGCACAAATGTTATGCTTTTTAAATTGGTCGAAGTTTCTATTTGAATCATAACCTCAAAAAATTATTTAATGTCAGAAGAAATGAAGTCTAATTATGAGAACCGCCATCTCTGATTCTTTAGTAATTATTATTCAAATACTGATCCAGTCAACTTTGAAATATGTTATTTGGGTTGCATAAGTCACTCTATTTGTTCGCTGCGCCAAGTATAGTATCCATTATAGAATTTTATTCTATCCGTCATGACCATCGGTCATATACGATAAACCTGATGGTACCTGAAAAATCAGAGTTACAAAATCGATGGAACACTACACTTATAATTTCGTTTCAATCTTTATCTAGTTGATCTTCAGTCTGAGTGGAAACGTCAACAATATTTTTTGTAAATGGTGACTTTTGGTTTCCGGTTACATTGATAAAATTGTAAATATACAGTCGCGGATTACCTGCTTATTTAGCAGCTTTTGCCTCTCAATTTTTCTTTTCGGTGTTTTATTGTTCACCCGGTTCAAAACATTTGAAGCAACGCCAGTCTTTACAGATTAAAAATCGATATTGTACCTAGTATTGAAAATACGGTATAACGAAAGTAGCTTTCTTGCCATGCAAAGAGCGGTCTGATTCATTTTGGTACAGTCGTCCTTGTCACAGTTCTTTAATACTCCATTCTGAAGGTAAATAGGTACGAACAGATGCTTTACTACGGCAATTCAACCATCATCAGTTTTTCTATGAATTTCATAACTGCTTCTTGTTCCTAGAAAAAAAGTATTGCCTTGTGCTTACCTCATCTACCCTCTGTAGATATCTTTTGTTACTCATCTCTAAGACCTCTAAACATCGCTTCCGCAAACGTACATTAACTTGATTTTTTTTTACATAAAATATTTCCAAAAAATGTATATCACTAGTAAAGATTGCCCTGATTAGACGTCGTTTGATGTTATTGACACCAACGTACCGTATTATAAAATTATCTTTAACCACTTTATTGATGTTGGAATAAAACGCTGCATGAAAACTTTCAATATCTTGCATATGTAGTGTACAACATTTGTATGACTGAGAATTACTTTCACATTTTGGATATTTAGAAGATTTGTAATAGAAACCTAACGTAAGAGTAAATGAAGTGCACACAATATTAGTTTGTTACCTTTGTGTTTGTTACTAAGAACGTTTCCAATTTTGTGAGTGTCTTTCTCAGCAGATTTTAGATATCAAATGTTGATTAAATTTCAAAACTAAGTTGTGAATTAAACATAACTATTTACAAAATTAGGTAATCATATAATTCAAATTATAGTGTTTCTACTCAGCTATGCTTATAGACCGACTAAAAGCTGCAAAAGAGTGAATTGATATTCGACATTCGGCTGCATCTTAGAAACAATCAACATGGCAAGTTAGAAATTCTTCCACATCTTCTCTATAGCGCCGATCTTGCTCCGCGAAGCGATGGGGTGGGCGGTTTCAATGATACTGATGTAAAGAAGGCAACATTCGTGGTGTAAGCAACAACCAAAAACTATCTTCTCTGATGCGATTTTAGGAATATAGTTGGTTAAACGAATCCTTCCTTTTTATTTACATTACAACACAAAACATAACTTAGAACACACATCAACATGTTTTAAAATATTATTAATAGCGAATTAGGTATAACAAACGCCCAAATCTTACTAGCTAATTAGAATCTGAGGAATCTGACCCGCGCTCTTGTCTTGGTCAAAGTGACGCAAAACGAATGGAGAAGCAATGATGGAATTCTGAGTGTCTACATGTATATAGATCACTTGTGCAATGCAAAGGATTCCCCATCCTTTTGATACAATAGGATTGTCCAGCCCGGGCACGAGGTATAACTTTCGCCTCGCAAAGGAATCCCATTTTCTCGTTTCGAGTTTACAATGGATTATTCGCCGGGCAAGGATTTGCTCTCACTTTTTTCTGGTCCATTATTATTCGAGTCGGACGTCAGTTCGTTTATTGCTCCCTGCAATTGTGCAAAAGGAGTAGATGGAGATCATGCTGTGATGATCCGGAATGCCTGCTGTTTACAGACTGTAGTGCGTGCGACGTTTGGAAGGTTCGTTACATTCATTGCGTGACGACATTACTCAAATGTGGCGTTAAAGAGATTTCTTAACTGCAAGCATACAATTCATTTTGACACTTCCACTAGAACCGTCCCCCCCCCCGCGATCTTTCACTTTTATTAGTGTTATTAATCTAATTGAGAAAGGTAATTCCTGACGTTTTCAGGCAGTTTGGCACAGCTCCGCTACACGATGAAGATACTTGTAAACCGGTACAGAAAGTATATAGAACTGCAGAGGGTTATGTTGAAAAATAGCTTAGATTTGTATTTTGTTCTTACGAAATCTACTGAAATTGTTGTTATATTTTAATACTTCCTGTCATATACCGTCCACAAGATTATGCACTATACGAATAACATAATGGTAACAGAAATATCTACTAGTGGTGTGATTTCTCGCACGCTAAAACACGTGTCCTCTGGTTCGCCGCTTCCTACGAAACGAATGTCACTTACGACAGTATGTTGCAATTTTGAACTGGTTGATGACATGTAGTTAATAAATGTTATACTCGTAATGCTACAAAGAACCATACATTGTGAAATGAATTTACAATAGGCACAGCAAGAAGGTAAGCGTTTTAGCTGCCAGAAGTCACAGCTATTTGATCTTTCTATTCTCTTAGTGTTATGTTATACCTACTCATGTAGTTATAATTCATAACGCCCGGTCATCGTTACCGACCAATCACGTACCTCGATGTTTCGATGCGTACACAGCAATGATTGATCATCCACGTTCTGATCCATTATTTTAAGTTATTAAAAACACTAATTAGACATAACATTTTGTATACACCATGGACATCACTTCATATTTATACCCTCAAGCGACATACATCTTCATAATGCCCGTGGTACATAAATAACTATTAAAAAGCTATGTAAGTATTTGTTACATAGCTAATACCAACTAAATGGCCAGTTTTTGCAGATACTTAAATAATAATAATAATAATAATAATAATAATAATGACTTTATTCATTTTGTTTGTACAAAAATGAATCACAAGGCGAGGTTTAGCAAACGCTGCTCTACCACCTAACCTTGGAAAAAAAATAAATTTTATTATATGGCTTACAGCCTAAGGAGTTTCGTGTGTTACCGCAATATTAAAAACATAAAAATTACAACTACTACAAAAAATTGCGAGTATGTTATCTCGGCAGACTAGCGAAAATAGAATGAGTCAGCTTATGTTTTGCAGAGAAAGGAGATGCATTCTATATTTTCTCTTGAATTCCACAAAACTTAATAAAAAGTATTCAGGTTTGAGCGAGTTAATTACTTTAGACATTTGATAAGTGCAACAAGATTTATATTTCTCAGTTCTATGGGAAGGTATGGTGACAAGAGATGTAGGGCGAAGATTCATATTGATATTAACATTAAGTGAAACAGACCTAAAATCAATTTTTGAATACAAATAAGTAGGACATCTATCACGATATATCTTCATGAACATACATGCTGCATGAAGCAGTCTCCTATTGTGAGTAGACAACCAGCCTGCATCCTTGAGCTTGTGTGACACACTATCATACTTTCTCACTCCAAAGCTGTAACGCAGACACGATCGCTGCACTTGTTGTAATTTATTTTTATCTACAACGCTCAAGCAAAGCCCAAATACCACATCACAGTAACTCAAATGGGAAAGCACGAGTGAATCACACAGCACAGCTTTAGTCTTAGTTGATAAAAAATGTCTATAGGGATACAAAGCTTTAAGTGAGCCATAAGATTTTTTAAGAATTTGTACAACGTGTTCCGAAAAATTAAGATCCTTATCAATAGTCAAGCCTAAATTCTTAATGACATCAACCAAAGCAACAGACTGGTTGTCCACAACAACAGAAACGTGTGGAGAGACAGCTCGCCTAAGATGAGGTGGTCCAAATAAAATTACTTGAGTTTTCGAGGCATTAATTTCTAAGGAGTGATTTCTAGATGTTTCTAACAGAGTCTTTAGATCATTATTAATTTGAGAACAAGCTAAAAGAACGTCTTCATCTTTGAAGGATAAATATATTTGAGTGTCGTCTGCGTATTGATGAGATGAACAGAATTGTAACTGTTTAGCAAAGGTAGCTGTGTAGATAGTATATAGTAAAGGACCCAATATGGAACCCTGGGGCACTCCTGACTTCAATCGCAAAGGAGAGGAATAATGTTGATCAAGTTGAACAATTTGCTTCCTATTATTCAAATAATCTTTAAGTAAAGCTAGTGGAGCAGCACTGAAACCGATATAATTCAGAACTGCGATTAAAGTTTCATGATTAAGTGTGTCAAACGCCTTACTGTAATCAAGTAGAACAAGAAGGGTCAATTTATTTCGATCATAGGCAGACAGGATATCGTCAATAATATTCAAAAGTGCAGAACTACAACTATACCCCGAACGAAATCCCGACTGAGTATCAGGTAATATATTGTATTTTTCTAAGTAGGTTGTGATTTGTAATACCATTACTTTCTCTAAAACCTTTGAAAATACTGGCAGAATACTGATAGGACGGTAATGCTTAAATTCTTCAGGATTATTAATTTTCGGAACAGGAGTCACTAAAGCTAGTTTCCAAGAGTTAGGAAATACACCATTAATTAAACAAAAATTAATAATATGACAAATATATGGTAGAATATATGGCAGGCATAATTTAATCATATTAATGTTGACACCATCCTCACCAGATGCATTGGTTTTGATTGTATTTATTATTTTTAAGACCTGGTCTTCGTTAACTGCACTAAAATTAAACAGAATATTGTGATCTAATAATTTATTATGTTTATAGAAGTTCACGGTAGGGCGGGTATCATTAATCCCATTAGGTACTGAATTTATAAAAAAATTATTTAATTCGTCTGCATCTTTCAGCGACGGCGGCATCTCTGCATTAGGTTTAGAGTGGATGTTAAATTTTGAGAGCTTTTGCCAAAGGACTTTACTATCTGTAGTTTGTAACTCATGTTCAAAAAATGCTTTTTTTTCATTTCTGATAGCTTGAGTTGTATAATTCCTAAGTTGTTTATAGTAATTCCAATGAGACTGATTTTTAGTACGTTTAAATTTTTTTAGAGCTTTATTTCGGAGATTCATCATTAATTTAATGTTAGGCGTGATCCATGGAGCAGGTTTTTTTGTAAAACGGCAAGAGGTATAAGGTGCGTGTTTATCAAAGAGACTATTAATATGTTTTGTAAGATGATCAACTTTGTCATTAACACTGCTCATATCAGTTAACTCAGATAAAGGCAAATGCGCTAGATCTTCAAGAAAATCGGCCTCATTGAAACGTTTATATGATCGAATATTTTTATATTTACACCCCCTTGTTATACTTTCAAACAGCACAGTGCAGTACACAAGTTCATGGTCAGTCGACTCAAAGACAGAAGCGCCACACTCTAGTACCTGTCTATTAGATGGCACTACTATATAATCTTAAATAAAATAACTAAAAACTACCTACCTCATTTCATAGTGTGACTAGGTTGATTCATGATATGCCGATGGTTTAAAGAGCTGCAGATCCTGTTAAACTCCTCAGTACACCAAAAGACTAAAATTTCAAGGCTTTTTACGAAAGAACTCGGCAGATGATGTAACAGTATGCATTTTACAGTAATTGGCGGCTTTATATGAATGCCAAACTGCCCAGGTTTTTCAAAAAAGATATACCAACCAGCATACCATATGTAGTGGTATACTGAAACAGCGAAAAAATAGATATATCCATTATATCCACATATCAATGTAAGGATATATGAAATGTACGATGTCGGCTTTTTCAGAAACTCACATTGATATTCGATAAACCAATGTCCCCAGCGGTAGTGAACTAGTATTGCTTCCCTATATCTTTCCTACAATCCTTTAAAAATAATACAGCACGTAGTGTGCAGAATGAAAATTTTAAAACTGCGAATTTACCACACAACACGTATATTATTGACAAGCTTTTGCAAAGTGAAAACGAACAAAATTATTTTTCAGGCAATTGCAGTAACCTTCGTCCTGACATCTCATTCAATTGTTTTTATTTAATAATATAGAGGTAAGCGAGCGCATCGTTTTCCATTACACAACGAGTTAGTCATAATTTCTCTTTAAAATGTCAAGTGTGAAAAGTGGTAGCTATAATAACAATAAAATTTTAATCGGTAAAATAAGTATACCCAACAACAAAACTGCAGACAAATACGAGGATTGTTCAATAGAAACACTTTTGGATCACGTAGGCATGAATTGATCATTATCGCTTCAATGCAGTTAATGAAATCGTTTATTGACGTATTAGTGATGTGTGTGTCAAATTTGTTTGCGATTGCTTCTTTGTGTACATTTTTATAGAGTTCGGAAATGGCGTTTACTATAGAAATTTCGTCCAATTAATATGCCTACCGCCGTCAGTCACTAGAAATCCTTGAAAAAAGGAAAGCTGTCGATGGTGACTATAGTTGTTCTCACATGGTGGTAGTTTAATGGTGCAGACAATTTCGACAAAAAAGAGAATTGATTAAATACTTGGCTCGTGCAGGTCCAGGGCATATTCGAGTTCAATTTCAGATAAAAGTGTGAGGCGTTTGGAAACTGCTTTACGTGCAAATAGACGCATTAAAGTCAGCTAACTGTCAGAAAAGATGCGCATCAATATAGGAAGTATTCATTTCATTATTCACACTCTTATCACAAATTTCATGTCTTTGGTCCATTGAAGCAATCACTAAAGGGGCAGCGATTCATTTCGGACGCTGAAATGCAGACGGCCATTGGAGAATAACTTCCTCAACAGCAACAAGAATTTTACCAGCAGGGAATCTCGAGATTAGTACAGCAGTGGGACTCATATCTTAATGTTAATAGAGATTTTTTTTAAATTGAGGTAATAGAAATTATGCTACAGCTTCTAAACGTATTTCTATTGAACAATCCTCGTATTTTCTGCAATAAGTCAACTTACGATTAAAAGGATGCTTTTGGATTTTATAAAAAACTCCTCAAATTAACTTGCAAAATTTATAAATAGCAAATGGCACAATACGCATTCCGATAAGATTGTGAATGTAGAATTATTTTCAAGGTGAGCCATTTTCATATTTTCGAACCTCCCCCGTATACGAAAGGAGATATTTAAATTTTGGCAAGTGCATTTTTAGTTTGAGAACAAGCAGGGCTTTTTTTAAAGAGTGATTTTTTTGAGAAACCAAAAATAAACGTTTTTGCACTTCCGGGACTAAAGTTGATACTTTAGTCCCCGTAAACAGGGACTAAAGTAGATCATTTAATCCCTAGGGACTAAAGTAACTCATTTAATCCCTAGGGACTAAAGTAAAAATGATACCGTAACTATGGTAAATTTATGTACACACGAGGTTAGTAGGTTAGGTTTTGTTTGTCATCTGACACACACTGACGTAAAACTTAACCTGCAAATTTCGAATTTGACATATACTGACAATACACTTCAGTACTGCCAACTGATTCAGGCTATCCAGGACCTGCTGCAATTCAGTTTGTAATAAATTATAATTGTCAGTTTCCAAATTGACAGATTCCAAATTTTGGAAATGTTTGATGATAATGTTCCCAAAAGTGCAAAAAATAGCGTATATACCTCGGGACTAAAGTGCCTAAATCCCTTGAGTGGTTATTGCCCTCGGGCTTCGCCCTCGAGGCAACAAACTCCACTCGCGGGATTAAATGGTGCACTTTAGTCCCTCATGATATAATATACTATTTTTTCCTCTTTATAACCCAATCCGGGGACATACTGTATAATGTAATTGGCGGGCTACAAATATGTATCTATGTTTACAACCTGTTTGCATCCTTCTGAAATTAGTGAACTATATTCGAGATTATTTCTGAACATCAACTAATGTACCGAGTGTAAATGAATTCTGGTAGATCCCAAATATATTCTGCATTATACATATACTTTTATGAAATTTGGTATAGTGTTTTCTGTGAGCCAAACACATAAAACTGAGAACTTATAATTAAAAATATATACCAGGTGACAATGAGACCAGGGCCATGCTTATATCACCTTTATTTATGAATAGATTTGGATAAAATTTGGTACTTGATACTAGACATAATTTTTGATTGACAGATAGATATATACTGCTCCACAAATGAACTGGACCATCCATAAAAATTGTATTTATTACATTACGTCACAATATATATAAAAGCTTTTGTTTTATAGTATACTCATATTAAGCATATTTAATTCCACTATCCTCAAATATCAACTGAAGAAATGACAAAATCATATTGAAAAATTGAAAAATCCTAAAATTATAAAAAAAAACTACATTTCACTAAAATAAGAGGAATCATAAAAAAGGTTAATTAATAGTCTTTTGAGTCTCTTCGGGACGTTTAAAAATGTTTGGCAACGATTTGGCATTTGTGCTATCAACAATTGGGAAAAATTCAAAATTTTAAAATGATATTTTATTAATGGACTTAGTTTTCTTTAAACCAAATTATGCAAAGAAATGCTTTTTATAGTGACACAGTCATGAAAGGTTACCGAAAGTGCCATGACTGCCCTTTTGGAAAATATTTTTTTAAAAATGCACCAGTATAAGCAAATGGTCCAGTTCATTTGTGGAGCAGTATATAGTTGAAATGATCAACTTCCGGATTCACCGGAAGTGCCATTAACTTTGATTTTTTAAATGGATCACCCTATACATTTTAGATTTTTTGAAATGTACAGCTCAAATTACATACCATACTTTTGCTCAATTTAATTTTTTCTAAACAAAAAATTCTTTTTTTCAATTTGTTTTTCTCATCGAAGGCCGTGATTAAAGAAAATGTGTTCTAAATGACTCTAGTAACCCATAATAATACATATTTTATTAATTTGATCAATAACAAATCTTCCATGAAGGAATAAAATGTGCTAAACGTGATTTTTAAGAAACAGTCAGTTTTTTAAATGGCACCTACTAAGAACCATCGTCCCATTAGATAGACAATGTAATTGCCAATCTAAAGATATGCATCATGCACCACTTTATCTTTATATAAAACGAAAAAAATGTTTAATTAGTAGAATTTTTAAAATATTTTTGGGAAGTACCATCGGCTGCATAGAAAACTGGTACAGCAAAAAAATCTATTTACCCGAATATTTGAAAATGTTGTTGGAGGCACTGTAAGTCTATATCAAATTCGAAGTTAGCAGGTTAGGTTTTGCGTCAGTTTGTGTCAAAAATGACGGAAAACCTAACCTGCTAACCTCGAATTTGGCATAGACTTACAGCAGGGCCCCCGTAACCGCGCGTGCAACGCGTGCACCGCACGCGGGCGCCACTCTAAAGGGGCGCCAAACTGTTAGACGAAAGTATAAACCAAAATTGTTCTATTACGAACAGAGGGATGAGACAACTCAAGATCCGAGTTTAAAATATTTTTTTGTCTATAGCAAATGTTAAAGTGTGCTTTAATCGACTTAAAACAAAAGTTCAAGTGTTACTTTAACAGCAAGGGTAAATAAGGTAGCACTTTAACATAGAAGGTAGATAAAGTAATTTAATTTTCTAACTTTTATTTAAATTAAATATTACAGCTTCGTATTATCCTAGCAACCCAATCTAGTTACTGAGATTTTAAAATGTGATTGACTTTCCTTATTTTCTTCTGAAATTGTTAAAGTTCTTCCTATAGAAAAAAAGTTTGTATTATACACGACGATAAAGTTATTACTATCCACTCTTGAATCATTAACGTCTCGACTTCGTCTCGACGATTCACTCATGGATAAAATTTAACTTTATCGTCTTGTATAATAAATTACTATTTTAAAAATAATTGATCAAACACTTAAGTTCCTTAAATAGTAGATTTGAAATGATATCTGATTACGACAACGTTTTTGGTTGTTAGTGATAGTTTTAAATTAAATGACGAGGATCTTTTAAAAAGCTGTCGTGCTCTACAACAAAAGCTAACTGATCAGAAAAAGAAAGAGGCTTGCGTAGAAGAGAATGATTTGTTTAACGAGATAAAAGCCCTAAGGTTGTTTTCATTACCTGAAGCGTCAAATCCCCTCGACTTCTACAATATATATTTGAAAACAATCTAACAATCACAAAAAAGATTATCTGGTTTGGCAATCTTAGCTATAGAGCAAGAGATCCTCGATAAAATTGATTTTGACAATATTATGAAAGAATTTGCAGCAGCCCAAACCAGAAAAAAACAATTTAATTTTTGGATGATTGAATGTTTTATTTGTTAATTGTTTTGTTTGTTTTTTCCTTTGTAACAAATTTAAAGAAGAATAAAATTTTAGTTTCTGAAATCTCTTTTATTTCATTACAAAATTAAAATAAAATGTGTTTTCGCATTTCGTTCAAATGTTTAAACAATTACAAGAATATTACAGCAAACCAGGAAATTTAAAAAAACATATGTAACAGATTAAAGTTCTTATCCTTCAAAATATTATTTATTTACGACAGTGTGTAAAATTGCCTTTTAGTTGGCAGTTTTAAGTTTGTAAAACGACTGTTTAATAACATGTTTTCATTAGTTTACGTCGTCAGTAGTAACGTGTGTAAAATATTTCACTAGGCACGTTGTCAGTAGCAACGGGTTTTAAAATTTTTCAAACACGCAAAATTACGACCGGTTGCTGGTAATCCTAATTTACATTAATTTTTTTTTATAATACTGTGTTTTCTAGATTCTATCGTAGATAAAATATTGTACGATACACAAACGTAAAGCATCTTTAGCCACTCGAGGGGCTTAAAACGCTCGCTCACTCGCGTTTTAACTCTACCCCACTCGTGCCTAAAAGTAGCTTTACGCACTTGTATCGTAAATTACTATTATACTATAAGTGCGGGGGCCCTGACTTACAGTGCCACCAACAACCTTTTCGAATATTTTGCTGTACCAGTTTTCTATGCAGCCGATGGTACCTAACCAAATTTGGCAACACTACCCTATGTAATTTGAGTCATAGATTCAGAAAAACATAAAATATACAGAACAACCCATTTGAAAACTTAAAGTTAATGACATTTCCGGTGAAACCGGAAGTCGGCCATGTTGATTATATCTATCTCTCAATTAGAAATGATGTTTTTCTTCAAACGGCAGTAAAATATGGCATTATACTGCTGGATTGATGATGCTAAACTGTCACTTTATTGCCAAGCGGCAAATAATATCTGCCGCTGACGAGATCAAGTAATTTTCTTCGAATTTTGTTCACAAAGTTGTAAATAATTTGTTATAAAAACGTTTGAAGAAAAAATACTATATGTTATTCGGGGCAAAATTATCTTTATGTGGCTCGGCTGTACTTATCTACTTTGCAAGCTCGGCAGATAACCCGTCCAGCCTCGCCACATAAAATATAACATTTGCTCCTAATAACATAATGTACTATTATTATCCTTGTAACAAGTTTCATTTAAATCCGTTGATAAATAAAGAAGAGAGAGACATAACCCTGATCTCATTGTCACCCGGTATACGGTTTAAGTGGAATTCGCTTTCATTTTTTTATTTCAAATGGAATATCTTGCATGTTTTATACAGTTTTATTTCTCTCTAAATTCTGAATTTAATGATATATCATAAGTGAGCGTACGCTTGTCAGTCTTTTGTTTAAATGACATTAAAGTAGAAGCAATAGTAGGCCTTGAATGAGCTGGATCTCATCACCAAACTAAAAGCAAGCGAGAGCTAGTCTACGATGTGACCATTGATAAGTTAAAGTAATTCTATGTACCTACCTATCAAAAGTTATCGTATTTGTTGCATTTGTTTATTTCCTGCTCGAATTGTTTATCTTACAAATACACGAATATTTATTTCTATTTAATGTTTACCCGCAAATATCATACCGAAGTGCGGCTTCGCGCCCCCTAGCACATACCTTTGGGAATCTTCCAAGCATGGGTCTTCGAAGGCTTGCACCACACACGGCTTATATCCCGTTATTATGATAATACATTTTATTTAGTTATGTACTTTTGGATGAAATCTCTTTGAAATTAAAACAAGTCATTAACGTTATGCGTGATGGTGCTCTACCGATAGTGGCCATATGTAGTGGACAAACAAACAAAACTGGTACAGTTAATAAGTCTGTTATAAATGTGACTGCCTTTATCAGTCGTATGAATAGCTGCTAGGTAGCTTTAACTTAATTGTCAACTTATTTCGTTGCTATGAATCACAATAGTTATAGTAAATGTAATTGTTTAAAGTCTCGTTTAAGGTAATCAAATTGTGTTAATATCTCTATCAAGACGTATCAAGTTTTGTTGTCTTGGATGGTACTCATTTTAATAGGACAGTAATTTTCTTATAAACCAATCTTCAAACTTAGTGCAGATACATTTTTGTACAATTAAATATAAAAATGTATATAAAAATAATAGTTTTTAAAATTTCATTTAAAAAAGTAGGCTTTTTTAAATTAATTTTAGTGTGTGAAGTGCCACTCAGTGAAAAAAAGTGACACTTTACTTTCAATTTAGGAATCAACTATTTTTGATAGAAGTTTCCGTAGTGACCAGAACTGACCAACGCACTTAACTAATTAAATGAAGGTAAATACAATTCTATACAAAATAGGCTGGGATTTAAATATTTAATGAAATTTTAAAAAATCTTATAGACAACTCGTGTTAGCGTGCTTGTTTTTCACGCGTTTGGAATATTAAACTCGGCTGCGCCTAGTGACTTGTGGTCTAAATAACTATTAAGTTATCATTACGTTACTATTTCCTGTGTTCTGTCAGGTCATTTTGGTACTTTAATTAGCCATCTAGGCTTTAGGGCAGCGTGCCCGTATGCTAAACCCTTTTAGTTACTTATTTGGCTTCATCGCCTAATTCCATAATAATGATTTTGCACATATTTGGCCCCAAACGCAGTATTTCTCATCAGTTGGAGCACCCCTTTGCTGGTACTTTGGCAGCCGGGTGTTATCGCCCGCAAGAATTCCGAACCTTCTAGAAATCACGCCGTTGAGGCAACTGCGAGGTTTCGTGCTATCTTTGTCACCGGCACTTATTTGTTTCATCTTATCGCCTCACGATTGGCTGCCGAGATATAGTCACGTGGGGACGCGACCGATGTGTCATGTTGCAGCGCTTCCCTCTGGGCAGTTGATCGCGGCCCGTTGCAGAAAGCGTTCGTGTGGTGGTTGTGTGAGCTTCGAATTGTTTCGGCGTAGCGTGGGTGCATCTTGAGTCCAGTTTCTGCTCCCGTAAGTAAGAGGTCGTCCCCTTCATCTCGACATTCGAGGATCTGCCCCGCAGAACGAAAGTGGCCCATTTTTTTTCGTCGTCAAGTTGTACGCGTCCTGACGCGTCTCACGTCGCCAGTATGGCGGATGCCCACTCATCACTATAACCGCCGAATATCGAATGTACCTGCCACCTAAGACTGCAGCCTGTCGCAACTCAACTGTACCAGGCTTCCCGACCGCCTACGTATGAAGGTATGTGTCTTTGAACTGATTACCGTTGTGAACGCGAGTGTTCCTGTCCCGCGGGGAGCATTAAGTCCCGCGTGCGAGTTGTTTTGGAACGCCGAGAGCGAGCCCGTCACGTCTCTTGTGCCTACAGGCACTGTCGTCATATTTGCCCGTATTTCCAAATTACAGACTGTCTATTTTACAAGGGCTTGCATTACTGTATGTTGCATAACGCGTCGCGCCCACATGCTGTGCGTTCATTCCAAATTACAGACTGTCTATTTTACAAGGGCTTGCGATACTGTATGTTGCATAAGGCTTCGCTCCCGCATGCTGTGCGTTCATTTCCAAATTACAGACTGTCTATGTTACAAGTGCTACTTTGTTCATTACTGTACGTTGCATAAGGCTTCGCGCCCACATGCTGCGCATTCATTTCGAATTTTAGGCTGTATCTTTGCACGAGCTTGCGCCTAGTGCTACCTTGTTTATTCTGTACATCTGTCGCTAGGTTGAGAGCGTGCGCCAGCTGGTGTTTTCTTAGATATAATATATATATATCTATAGGGCGACGCACTCCGCTGCCCCATTGTAACCCGTGATCCAATATATGACTTGTTAATTAAGGGAACTATTGTTTTGTTTCGACTTGTGCATGTTCTGTTTCAGATAAGCGCCCCTTCAGTGTAATGATTATTGTGCGACGGGACGAGGGAGCCTTGAGCGTACAGGTGGGTGAGACAGCTGCGTAGTCGCGGTCGGATTGGTACCTAATTACAATCTTCGCATAAGGCAATCCCGAAATTGTTATTTGAACTTGCAACTCTTGAGTAATCCTATCGACGGAGTGTCTTGGATACTTCGCCCCTGTCTAACCGCCCAGGTCCGGTTAGTCGGGTTAAGACAGGCTTGGTGGCGCCCTCATAATTTTGATGTACCCTGTATATATGCCTCAACACGCTTGCCCAGAACGTATCGTGTGACTCACGCCCGACTCCCTGAGCGTTCCAGCCGTGGCCTTTAGCCTGTTTTTAGCAGATCTCAGGGCAATTGTGCCAGTTTTCCAGGACTGATTCCGTGGCGCGATGCTCACCTTGGGTGGGTGTCGTAAAGTTCTTTTAATACCGTAACAGTTCTTTTTGCCTCAACAAAATGTGGACAGCATAGCTCTATCTCATTTTGCCCGAGAGATCAGGGGATTACTTAAACCACGTTTTTGGATGAAATTAAAAGTTGGGTAATATTAATTGTTAGCCAACTTTGTCGCAAGAAGTAGGTCCAAAAATAAGGATATTTAACATTCCATGGAAGCCACGTCCGCATATGCTCAAGCCTTAAGCAGGCCCAGTCTAACCTCATCCCTGCAATAACGCACATCTTGAAACAATTACGAATGAATCTACGTATCTCAAACAGAGGAAAATTTGTTTTCGACTGAATAATACATTTAAACGAAAATTGAAAGCGTGATATTTGATTCAGTTCGTCAGAATTTACTAGCCTATAAAGTTTGATATTTTTGTTTCACTCTGCTAACTTCTGCCAGTCTATGTGCGAAATATTTAAATCTCGGGATATCGAAATCTGTTTTTTGTCTGTCAGAGGGTGAAAAATGCATTTTACATTCGGTGGGTAGTTCTACCATCAAAATTCACCACGAGCTACATGACACCCCACTATTAGAACTGGTGAAAATTTTGACTAAAAAAAATATGATAAAAATACACCCCCAATCCTTACAAAATGTACTAGTTCTTAATCGTATGGGAAGTCATCTAGTTCAGCGTGCAAACTACGTATATATGCCAAATTCCACCATATTTATTTACTATATGTATGTTATTTTACCGAAATAAAAATAGTATTTGGACCCATATTAATATGACTTGTTACGGATTTCATAGAGTGCCAACACATCTATAATATTGTAACACAATATTTTTACGCCCAGTTCCAGGATTGATGTTACAAGAGGTGAGATGGACTAAAAATGTTTGCATTTTATTTTAAGATTATGGGATTCGGTCCTGCTTGGTTTGAAAAGAATTTTAAGAATATTTTCATTTTTTAAAAGCAAGTAGGCCCTGACAGGGAAGCGAAAACTATTTTATTTTCAGGTAAACTACCCTTTCTGTTTATGATACGGCAAAATTTTATTAAGAAGAGTTGTTGAGAATGATACATTATGGCCCTATACAAAATTTCAGGGAAATCATGAAAAAAAAAACCTGAGTTGAATATACAATGTGTTTCTAAAAACGTGGACGATAATGGATGGATGATGGCATTTATGCTTGTATTTATATATCTGGTTCTATTTTAGTAATCGTAATGTATGACCGTGATGATTAGTATGGAAGAAACTTCAGAAATGTGCAATGGTTTGAACTTCTGTTAGGGAGATTCTTGTCTAGCAACAAATGTTTATAATTTCCTTTAGATTTTTAGTTGAAGTTTTATAACTTGTGGCTATAAAAACTATTAGAATCTCAGAACATTTTACTTTTGGAAGCATGTTACTTCTAAACGGACATATCTATCGAAGCCTGATGGAAATGGAATAACTTCGACTTCCTTCTTCTTCTTCTTCCTCTTCCTCATAATATAGGCCGAGAGCCTCTTAGGTACTACCACACTGAATGTGGTTTTATAAACCATCTTCGGCCATGGGCTGGGCAGGTGACTAGCCTAACTTTATAGGAAATGCCCTTTCATAGGGGTCACGACTACTAAAGGTGTTGGTATGGTGGCAGGAGAGCGTAAAATGTAACCACTGTCCGGATGTGAGTTTCGAACTCACTATCTGCTGACTGCAAACGCAAACGCTTTACCAGTCGGCTACACACAGATCTAAACCAGATTTTACTCAATGTTGATCTTATATCTTTATGATTGTCAAATTTACTGTTTTTCCTATTTTCCCTGAATCACAAAAAATGCATATTAAATACGTATATAATTTTAATTGCACTCTGATATACATATATCCGCAACATAATACTTGACAATATTTGGAAATGTCATTAAGTATAGCCAATACAGTTTGTTTGTATTCATGTCATGCGATGGCTCAATAAATATTTTAAAATCACTTATAATAATGCAGAAGACTAAAAGCCGTGTTTACACAACTAAAAGTACCATAGTTGCGTTCCACCATTTCTATTTTCGGGTTTTTGTAAACAAACTTCCCTTAACTTTTAATAGCGATATTATCACAGAATACAATTATTTATTATGCATCTTTCTTGTGTTTTTTAAAACTATTGACTCAGCTTTGAAGGCAAGTCCACTTTGGTTAATGTTCATATCTGCTTATTGAATGCTCCCAAAATTGAAGCCGCACGCACACGCTAAGAAGGCGTGTCTTTAAAGTTGAGGCTACATAACCTACAAAATTTCAGATTGGCGTGGCAATAACTAATGTGTTCTAGCAGTGGCTACAAGTATTAATTCTGTGATAATGGTCTGCTGTGCATCAGATTGTAGTACAAAGCAAGGTAAGGGAATAGCGTTGTTCAGATTTCCCAAAAATTTGCAACGACATTATTGGTCTAAATTTTGCAAAAACAAGAATTGGGTTCCGACTAATGCTTCACGGTTACGCCACAAGCTGAAAGGAGTTTCATTCGTAAGTTATTTGTCCTATTATAATCCATAATGTGTGTTACAATTTATAAATTCTAGCAGGAAACCGAAGAAGCAATGGATTCGGGAGTATGTTGTGAACCAAGTAACACACGTTTCTGCAGTGCTCGGTATATTCCTTTTTTAAAATGTCGATGAAAACTAGAGCAGCTTCTTCTGTTAGTGATTGTAGTGTAGACGCTACCAAAATCGCAAAGCAAGTTGTTGCACTTCTATTGCAATCCAATGACTTTAAAGTTGTCGTGAATAAAGTAATTTCCGACACGTTGCACGACTTAAAGGCAAGACGTAAAATTAGCAAAGCAAGATGCAGATTTAGACGTTTTGTTTATAAATTGCAAGTGTTTATGTGACATGTGACACTCACAGGTAACACGACACACGAAAACTAATCCTGTTGACAGGTGACAAATCAAACGATTTTTTTAAAAATCTAGGAAAATTTCGATATATTGTTTGTAAGGGTCCTGATATGGAACGCGTATGAATGCTATTCACTGACATGGCAAATAAATATGACTTAGCTATTGATAAAAAATAGATTTGATAACATGTAATAACATTTTATGGTCAAAATTTATTTAAAAACAATTTAAATTCAAACACATTTAGTAAATTTATTCAGAAAATGTATAATGGTTACAAAAAGATTATTTCTATATTAAAATAAAGACACTTAAAACATTTTTCCCGCTGCTGTTCATGTAAGTCAGTGATACAGCCTTAGTAACAAAACGTGTAAGTCGGTGATTATATTTGTTTGCTGCTTTTTCTTGACAACAGAACTTAATATTATTATTAAGTTCCTAGGATAATAAAATTAGCAAAGCAAGATGCAGATTTAGACGTTTTGTTTATAAATTGCAAGTGTTTATGTGACATGTGACACTCACAGGTAACACGACACACGAAAACTAATCCTGTTGACAGGTGACAAATCAAACGATTTTTTCAAAAATCTAGGAAAATTTCGATAAGCAGCGGGAAAAATATAATAAGATAACTCGGAATGTATCGCCTATTAACATTTTCGGCAGGCAACAAGCCGCGACTTCGTCTTGGCTTGTACTTGCCTACCTCAAATGTTAATAGGTCCTTACATTCCTTGTTACTTAAATAGCTATTGTTTGCTGCTTTCCCTTGACAACGGAACTTAATATTATTATTAATTTCCTAGGATAATAAAATTAGCAACGCAAGATGCAGACTCAGACGTTTTGTTTATAATTGCAAGTGTTTATGTGACGTGTGACACTCACAGGTAACACGACTCACGAATATTAATCCTGGTGTCAGGTGAAAAACCAAACAATTTCTTTCAATAATCTAGAAAAATTTTGATAAGCAGCGGGAAAAATATAATAAGATAACTAGGAATGTATCGCCTATTAATATTTTCGGCAGGCCTACCTCAAATGTTAATAGCTATTAAAAGAAGCTTATGAAGCACGTACTCTGCACTCCTTTCCACACCACCATGAAGTAGAGTTGACGGCACGTTTTTTTTTATGTGGTATCCCCAGGACACCTATTCCACATGTCACAAAGAAAGTTGTTGTCGCTGCTGTTAAAAATTGACTCCAGAACTGTGTTGAAGTGGTAATGTATCACTTAAAATCTTATACTTTTGTTTCAAAGTGCCAATTACACGCTCCACGTGAATTCCCACATTGAAATTGCATATACACTATAGTTTTTTTATCTCGTTACAGCACATATTACGTGCAACAGTTTTTCATGAGTGTTTGAAATTTTGATAACATTTGAAATAAACGAATTTCATCGTTGCCGCAGTGGCATCTATGAAATTAGTTTATTTCAAACGTTACCAACATTTTAAACACATGAAAAAGCGATGCACGTAATATGTGCTGTAACGAGATAAAAAAATCACAATGTATATATTTATTTTTATAATGAATAATCATTACATTTTGACTGCTACTATTTGGCACTCACTCCAGTGACTCCTATTAGGTAATTTAATACTAATTTTTTAATACTTACTACCACTAATTCTTCTTCCACTACCAATAACTCCTCTTCCACTACAGTAGAATTGTTCTGCAAATTTTTAACAACATGGCAAATTAGTTGTTATAGATGTGATAGTTCTCCACAGGAGATAAGATTGAGATGACAAATTGCAATAAAATTGGGAATTAATTAAATTGCTCAATTTATTTAAAATAGTGATATTTAATAAAACATATTATTTTTAATATTAAGAACTAAAGTAAATACTTACAATTAAGAAATGTTTTAAAATACTTTGTAAATGCGATGAAATTAATTAGTTTTGAAAACTAAAAAATTTTAATACGAGTTTGGTTGAAATGTTTGTTTGAACATTTACTAGAAAAGTTCGGTTCAAAAAAAGTATGGTTCACACAGCCCTACATACAGGGTGCTCAAAGTTAAAGCTACGATTTCGACTATATTAGCATTTGTAGTACTGTTCACGTAGATTACGATGGCAAAAACAGAAAAACAATTGAGCATCAAACTTTCGAGTTATTCGCAAAATTAACATTTTTTGAAATGGAACAACTTATTCCATAGGTGTATTTACAATAAGTAATTTTTAATTTTTGTGAATAATTTGAAAATCTGATAATCAATTGTTTTTCTGTTTTCGCCATTGTGATCTATAGGGCATTCAGTAAACACAAAAACAGTTTAATTTTTTTTGCTAGATGCTAGATAAATGTCACACCCTTAACCTATTTGTTTTAGTAACTTTTTGTAAGTACATTCGAAGACAAAGATGCATTTTGGAAGTACACTCATGAACTTTTGGAAATCAAAGGCCACTCACTTTGTATTTTTATGTTTACTGAACAGACTATACGTGAGTTATACTACAGATTTGCTAATTTAATCGAAATATTGATAGTAAAAAATAATTTATTATAACCAACTATTTAATCAAATTTACACTAATTATTTAATCTTACCGCTTGCTTCTTTTTTTTGGCTCTCTGACGAGCCAAAGCTTTTGCTCGATTGGCAGCTATCTGCTGCCCCATGTCAACTACCTTCCTCAAAGAAAATTCTCTGGTATTCCCACACCCCTCGCAATATTTTTGGAAATCTAAATTGAAAAAGGGAGTAGTCAAATTAATTCCGCAAGAAGTCAAACTTTTGAATTTTCTTTCTTTAATTAGGATAGTCGATTACTTAGTGAATAATCAAAATGACGAATGATCATATTTTTAAAGATGGATGCCTAACAGTAAATTGTAATACATACCACAGATCAGAAAATTGCACTCGCAACAACGTATCACGGTGCAGGTACGGATGTCGTATTGCCCCACCGGAAAGTGTAATTTGCAGGAGGGACATATCTCTAAAAAGAAAATTTGTAATTTAACTAATCAAGTTTACTTTCAAACATAAAGGTTCCGTAACTTTGTCCAAAATGCGCTTACAGACAAGAGGTAAATAACAAATTAAAACTCACGCAACTGAAGAATTCTCCGACTATGAATCCTTACTCCACACTCACAACAAAATCTATTAGGATTTTATAAACAAATAAAGAGTATTTTTAATAAATATTATACACCAAGTGAATTAAGGTTTTTGTTTGATGAACCATTTGTTTAAGCCAATCAGGTATTTTTTTGTAAAAAAAGTAGGTAATAAAATGGACATTTTACTTACCATGTTGATTCACACACCACTAAGAACAACGCAAAATGAATAACTACAAAGGCCACGGGTGACTGTTGAATGACAATGATAACTAGCAATTACTGAATTTTCAGTTCCGTTTTATCAAGAAAACTGTAGACGGTTCTAAAATTTCCCCGTAGGCCAGTACCTTGCTGGACAAATGAGTATCGTAAATTTATGTTTTGGCAGGACAATTGGACTGGACAATAAATTCTGCAAGTAATGACGGCTAGAATACCAGAATTCAAGGAAGAGATCGAAGACCTGATGCTGTAAGTAAAACCGCATGTCAACAAATTGCAAATAACGGTTATGCGGAGAAGGAACTTTGTGTCGGATCCCTTTATTAAGGGCAACCGCCTCCGTAATCTGTGAGAAGCTTAAATAAACCGTCTTAAAATAAATATACAACTACATAGTAAATAAAAAGAGAGAAAGATGAATGGTTCCCGACACCGAAAGGTAAAAGATGCTACGAAATAAAAATATGAAGGAACTTTTTAATTTAAAAACAATATTTTAACAAACACTTGAAATAAGTAACCGAATTATAATAGAACACTGCAGTTTAAATTGAAACTAAATGAATTAATAACAGATTCATCCATTTTCAAGTAAGATCTATTCTATAATGTATAATGGTTATTTATATTTATACAGTACAGTAAACATTGCGCTTCCATACTTTGACCAAAATTATTTAACAAGATATTTTTGTCAGCTACAAGGAAAAATTGCATGTTCAACACATTGGAAAATTCCACGTAAAACTTTTACATTTGCTGAAAAACTCTCACTTTTCTTAACTTGTAGAGCAATCTGCTATTAATTCACTAGCGATTTAAGATGAAAATTAACTCGTGTAGTAGCACACCTCTATGCGGTGTTATATCACTTATTTATATGATAAATTTAATATATAACTTACCTCACAAACGTCAATATTTGACATACAAATATTGTTCAGTTATATCTTTCTAATTATTTAAATATTTGCTCCGGCTAGTCAGTAAAGCTAAAGAAATACTCCTTACCCTCAGCTGAATGGTACTTCTTAATAACAAGTATTACTGCTTGTTCAAATATCTGATTAATATATAAAGTAATTTTACAGTTACTTCCAGGTCTTTACTGATATTTTAAATATCTTAACGACATTCATATATGCTTATTGACTTATCAATGACGTAAGGATAGTCAGTTTGTTTTATATAACTTTTAATAAATATTTAAAACCCAAAATCCCTAATTTACAAATCCCAATCTTAAATTAAATCAAAAAGGTTATAATTTCAAAATATAATGGCCTAAACTCGCCGAGTACTCAGAACACGAAAAGAATTTAGATAAATAATAATAATTCTTAGTTCTAAATACAATTTCCTTAATATTAAACACACAATTTAAATATTCTTGAAGTATTCCCAAAAGTTGTTCGAAAAGTTATGAAACAAACACTGACCTTAGCGTCGCTTTAGCGTAACCTGATCAGCAACCTATAGAATTCCTCTGCAAACGAAGCAGGACAGCTAACAGTAACTGGCTGGTTGAAATCTCCAATCCCCTTCCAAAAAGCTCTTTGGATATGTTGCTATCTCTCAGATAGCACTTCTCAATTGAATGCACAACACTCACGTAAACACTGACTCTACGTTAAGTATATTGTAAGTTATTTACTTGGTAATATAACTTCAATATGAAATTGAAAACACTTCAATTATGTCGACTTGATAGACGGTTTGATTTGTTGAATTTACTTTGTATCATTACCAGATACTTTCTGTGTAATGATCTTTTACTTAAATTCAATTAAAAATACCAATTGGTTGGGATTGAACCACCATCGGTTTTAATATGACCGTCTCGAGTCGAATTTCAAAATTGAACTTTTTTATAATATTGTTTATTTACTTCTCTTTGGTTACCCGTAACTATTCACAACACATCGATTGTACATAAACTTTTTAAATTAACTATCTGGATATATTTTATATGAATAAATGTGCCATGCAGACTGCATGTAACATTACACTCGCTAGCATATAAACATTATAAACAGTTACTTATGGTTGCTATTATAGAGATAATAATAATAATGCCAGTTTAAAATGTATTATGTATGGATGTATAATCGATAACCTCGTTTTACCTTGCGGTGTAGAGGCTGGTGCTTTATGTGCTTGCATCTGGCGGTACAATGCTCAACTTGCCCCGGATTCGGGATACAAAGTTGAACCGCGCCTTTTAATGCTTGCACAGCACCCATTGTGTGAGGTGTCTGTGTGTATTATGTTGACCTTGTTACTCTATCTCTTAGGTCTGTGGTTCTGAGTAGAGCACAGTTAACCCGGGAGTGGTCGCGCTATGGTCGATTCAACCGCACATTTTAACAAATTGCTGTAGCTTTCTAATGCAGCTCCTTTGCGACTTGAACTTTTAAAAATTCACCTAAAATGCAGTTTTGCTATTTTTAGTGACATTTCAGCACATTTAAAAAAAATTTAAAACCGTTTTTTTGTTAATGCGGTTGATCTAACGTAACTCAATTATTTTTTCATTTATCTGGTATTATAAATGAATGTTACGCTGTAAAATCGTTTATTATGCTTTCCTAATAAAGTGCAAGAGAAATGTTATAGTTATTATCGATATAAGGCCGTTAGTAGGCATCTAACAAACGAGAATAAATTTGTGGCCGATGCCGTCAGGCCGATGCTAATGAGTTCATCTGAGCCATGGCCATGGCTGTTATAAGGAACTTTTCAGTCAGGTTGACAGTTCTGTTATTAACAAATGACAAGTAGGTGTTATGAAAAAGATTTTTATTAATTTACATACATTCTGTTAAAAAAACTAACTGATGTTGAACCGACCGGGGCGCGATCATTAACGGAAGTTTAGGACGCGCGACTACACCCGGGTTAATTTGGTGCCCAACTGTGAATGGTCTCACCGAGCCCGGTTCAAATCGCTTAATGCAAGGCAAGCGCTTACCCATCTGCGCTACTTGGCTTCTTGTGTTTAAAATGACAAAGAAATAATAATTAATCAGTTATTTAACAATATCAGTAACGGCGTAACTGGAGACTTGAGTTACCGCATTTATATTTTTATGACGTTCAACGCCTCAACGGCTTAAATCTGAAAAGAAACAGATTGCAGGCAGCTGAAAATTATTTCGCTGGCGCAAATAATTCTCACATATAATCTCATAAGAGCATTAATTCTTTCCGGAATTTTTTTTTGACTGCGTTTCAACAACGTCGTATTAATTAGGACGCCTTTCAGGGGCGAGCGTTTCCTTTCCAAAGACTTTATACATTTGAAAATATATTTTTTGGAACTGTTCCTAACTGCCAATCTCTAGCGTGCTTTTAAAGCTTTATTTAGTGCAACAAAAGTTATTAAATTCGTCCTACATTTTAAATGCGGCATATGCCGCGGGTTTCAGCTAGTATATTATAAGCCATAACATTCTGATCCTAAATCGTTTTTAAAAACATCTTTAAAAGCAATAGCAAAAACTACCGCTGTAGTTTCGCGACATAGGAAATCCAGTTTTGTTTTTTTATTATCAAATTGTTTTAAAAGCGCAACGTGTTGAGAAATAAATTAACCAGCACTTTTAATAGTGCCTATTTTACATATTTTAAAGAATCTTGTAATTTAAGTTTGCATATTTCTGCTAATCAATCCCGCAGTGACGTAATTTCAGATTTCGCTCCCCCACCCCCCCCCCCCCCACCGGGAATATTTTTGCCCATTATGATAAAAATAAAAATAGGAAGATTTGCTCCTGCTTGCGTATATTGAATGAAAGAAAAAAATAATTGGGGCCCGAAGGGCCCCCACAGGCTCAGGCCCCCCCGCAGCCACACGTCTGCGGGTACCAAGTTACGCCACTGCAATCCCAACATGTTTGGTTTACTTCTTGGTTTAGTATATTTATTTTCCGAAGAAAACTATTCGCTTTACCGTTTTTATTTTAGATACTCCTCGTCTACAACTTTCTCCGCATCCTGTGTTTTATATGACTGATTAATTAACATAGCAAATTATTCAACACACCGTCAAAATGGAAGCTAAAGTGCCTTTGTCAAGAAATTCATAGAAGCTATTAAATGATATCCAGTGAATTTTGAAAACTTCTACAATTTAATAAAACAGTATATTCAAGTATGCTGGTCTTAAATGTTGAAAACAAATATGGTTTTTTATTAATTTGTTTCCAAACAAGAACTTTAAATTAATTGGGCACAATATATTTAAAATATTGCTTATAATAAGTTACGCCAATGTTCGTCTCATTTTTCTCAGAGTAACTAAATGAGCCTTCACGCGAATTGTGTGTAACATAAAAAATATTGTTAAGGCAACATACAATTAATCCTTCGTCGGATTACAACAGCATAGAGATATACGAGTACAGTAAAAATTATATAACGCAAAAGTGAAATCTGCTACTAAAACTTACCATGTTTTCTTAACCATTTTCATAAATTCATTTAATTAAAAACCTAATAAACAAAAACTAAACAAGATCTATTTCATAACCAATGCTTGCATTAGCTTTCCCATTTTATAGATTTGATGGAGTTTTGTAAAATTATGTTATCTAGTTCAATACTGGTAATTTGAAAGTAAACTATTTCACTTAACTATTGTATTTTTCTGATGGATGACAAGTATAGCGAACTAGATATTTTCTTTTATGCGTGCTGTTTTGTATTTAAATAGCTCAATGATGTAATGTAGCACAAAGAAGTTTTAGGTTAATTTCCCGTGTTCGTTTTTCGAGCTATTTACCTGGAGATCCACTTTTACTATATAATTGATGTGAATAAACAAAAGAATAGCATTATGTAGCCTGGTGCATGATTTGAAAAAAATATGTCACAACAAAAACATCCCACAGCGTACAAATTGCGTTAGACAAGAAGTAACTATATTTAATCCAAATAAATTATTCAACTCATCTTTTACAAAAAATAAATAAATATATGTCTACACTGTGTGTGTTTTCCTCGTTATAACTTATAACACATATTACGTCCAGCGTTTTTTCATGAGTGTTTAAGACTTTGATAACATTTTAAATAAACTAATTGCATAGTTGCCGCGCGGTTTTTTACCAATACGTCTCTGGGAAAACGAATGATTCTAAAAATTACCAATAGCGTCAACATCCCGAAACAATTTGTGAAGATTCACAAAATAATGTTAGCTATTAATTTATTAGTCTTGTCATACGGAAAGGTTATGCTGACAAGTCATATAAAACAGCTGCCTAATGTGAAGGCCTAAAACCTTAAATGTATAACGTTACAACTTTATTCGGTAGGTAGGTGTTTGTGTGACTAAAACCTCCGAAATACGAGAAATATGATTATAAATTAGATTTTTATACTGTTCAATATTAGACCAATCATTATACTTTTAAAATAAAGTTTTTTTTTCAAAAAATGCAAGGAGGGGAATTTGCAGGCATGCTCTTTTCAGCTTCCTTAAATTCCCCAAAAACAAAAGTTGTATTCAAGTCGCCATCTTGGAAAATGAAGGCTCAAAGTCGGTCTTTGACGTTTTTTTAGAAAACCGTACACTTCTCAAAAACATGTTTTAGAATATAATTATGTACAACAGGGCCGGCATCTTTGTGTTTTCTCGTGTGTTGCTCTTACTTCTAAAGACAATAAATACCAGAAATTTCAAAATGATTGGTAGAAAAATTTATTCATGTCAAATAGTCCTAAACATTTAATTTAAATTTAATGCTAATTTTCTGAACAACATGCTGTTTTTAGCCGATTAATTTTTAGTGAATGTGCATTGGAATGTGTATATTAACTTAAAAAGAATTCTCAATTGTAGATATCAACTAGTACCCTTTTTTGACATTTAATCCCCAGGATGAAGTTTATTCCCGCGACAAAGTCGAAGGAATAATCACAAGTGGGATTTAAGGGCACCTTAGTGTTAGCTTTTTAAGTTATCAAAACAAAAGTATTAATTTCCGATGGTGCCACAACATACTTGGTGACTTAGCAATTTATTAGCACGGCGGTAACTCTCACTTTCGCATAGTCCTTGGGAAAAGTATTCCCAGTAGGTGATGTTTAGTTGTGTGAAACTGACCTGACTGAATGTCAGTTTGTCAGGTATATACTTACTTTTAAATTAGGTTATAATTTTTGACGTTTGACAAGTATTTTTAGCTATAAGTGTATTTGTCAAACGTCAAAAATTATAACCTAATTTAAAATTATATACCTGGCATTTTGTCAGGTTAGTTTTATACAACTCAACATGACGTACTGGGGATATTTTTCAAAAGGACCATGAGAAACTGCAACACCTATCCTATACTAAGGTGTTTTCCCACGATCGGGAGTGGAAATCAGTTTCTAGGTTACAAAAATTGTGGCAGAAATATCCTTTGGGATTAAAAGTGACACTTTAATCCCTCAAAAACGCCTGAAATAGGTCATTTATTCCCGGCACTGCAAAAATTGCGCTATACTGTAATAGCGATACTTAAATCTACATAAAAAGTAAAAACATTAGTACCTATACTTCAAAAACTGCAAATTGAGAAACTCGTATAGAAAATTTTGAAATCCAATCATTTAACAGGTTTAAGGTCTAGAGATTTAGATATGAAAATAGATTGTAGAAGTGTTGTAATACCAGCTAAAGAAAAATTCTTCAGCTCTCCGGCGTGACGTCGGCACAGGTAGGTCCGTTAAATCGCCTAGGCGCAGAGTGTTTATAGCTTTAAAAATAAGTGGTCCAGTTTAATTAATTTTACCACAATAATCAACGTAGTGGTTGTAGAATTACTTATAATTTTCGCTATCCTTTCCTCGCTATGATATTGATACCCAAAGAAATGAACTAAATAGCCCTCTCCTGCAAAAAAAAATTAAAACCAGCCGAGACACAAAATTTAGTTTGTTATGAACATAGAAAAATATTCTTGAAAATGTCCAAGTGCATCATTGAATATAACATAATTAAATTAAATTAAATTTACTACCGCATTACGTAGACACAAGTCCCCACAGCTTAAATTCATGATTAAACTGTAATTATCTTCTACCGCTGTATCCAAATAATTATTATTACAAGAAGTACCTACCCTATTGACGTTTGTAAAATTATTGCCTTCACACCCACTTATTCCCATAACCAAAATAAGTATCTATCTACAGACACACAAATATAGTATATAACTACAAAACACTACATTTACCTACTTTATTCACCGGCAAGGGTTTTGAAACCCTAACAACTTGCCATTATGGTGATAATACAATGACCTGTGACGGTAATTTGCGTGTTTATTTGTGCAAAACTGGTGGTAAATAACTTACACGCACAGCACCAAACGCTAACAAAGGCACTAAGTGACTTGTCTATTACAAACAGCTCAACTATAATTGATAATTGCAACCAATGGGCAGCTGCTATAAGCTGTAAGCATGTTCACGTCGCGGGCATTAACTACCTACTTTAGCCCACATCACAATCTCGTGACGTCAGAGAGCTGCGGCCTTGTTTTTAGCTGGTAGTAAGCGCTGTCACTTACTTATTTTATCTGTTTTCGTCCGAGGTCCGATATGCTGCTCGTATTGTTTCGTGTGTTGCTCAAGCTCGCAAGCAACACAACTGATGCCGGGCCTGATGTACAACTTTTGTTAGTACCAACTTTTTTTGGACCAACCATGAAGGCACAAAATGGCATCGAACTAATTATTGCTCCATACGGATAACGTCATGTAAGTCATTATGTTGGATCTGGTTTGCTTATAGTATAGTCGGGCCGAGCCCAGATTCCTAAAAGGAGTGACTATGGTTGTTTTGAATTTGAAAATAGAAACAATTTAAAGTTGTTTCATTATTTCATAGCCATACTAGATGAAAATAATTTTTGATCATACTTTATTTATAGACTGCAGTCGGTTTGAACTAACAAAAAAATAAGTCGTTGATGATGTGGCAATAAATACTTCGGTGCCATCCAAGCTTAGTCGAACAACAAACTGGTAATGACAATAGTTGTAGATAATAGCATGCTTAAAAATCTTTATTTCAACTTTTTTTTTAAAGGAAACGTCAAAAATCACATTTGGGCTGCCATTTTCTAAGATGTCGGCTTGAGCACAACTTTAGTTATTGAGGAATTTATAAAATTTTAATCAGAAAGCTGAAAATAGCATGTCTACAAATTTCCTTGCTCGTATGATTTTTTTTAAATGTTTATAATGATTGGACTATACAGGGTGATTTATAACGGGCTGACCAAACATCATTTTGAGTAGAAAATGTCATGTGTGAACATAAGGTCGTATTCCATTTAGTTGCCTAACTACAAGAGATCAAAGTTTTATTAATGTCGCATTACATTCATAAGCTTAATATCAAGTAGACAGTGCCCCACGAGCTCGAATGCAAGCCTGACACCAGCGGTCAGCGATCGATTCAGCGAATCGTATACACGTAAAATTAAATGATTATCATTACGAACTTCATTTGATGCATTGTTAATTTTTTCAAGTAATTGTCCACGAGTGTGGGAGACCTTGGCGGCCAAGCAATGGGACCTTCACGTCCAATCCATCGACCAGGATAGTTAAGATTTAACCATGTAGTTGCTTCTCTTCCATAATGGGGTGGTGCACCATCATGTTGGTACCACCTGCGTTGTTGAATATGAAGTGGAGTCACCTCATAAAGTCTATTCTCGAGAAAATTTGCGTATCGTTCTGCATTTAAGCGATCATCCAAAACGTTGACGTCAAGCAATTGATTGTTGAAAATAGCAGCCCAAACATTCACACTAAAACATTGCTGAAATCGAGATTGAGTGATGGCATGCGGATTTTCGAGAGACCAAAAATGATAGTTCTGCATCGTATTTGTTCCGTCTCTTGTGAAATGGGCCTCATCAGACCATAGCACTTTGGTAATGAAATTTGGGTCGTCATTAGCTTGTTGTAACAGCCAGCGGAAAAACTGCAGACGTGGACCGTAATCTCTTGGCTGCAGTGGTTGCACACGCTGAAGATGGTATGGATGTACTCGTAGTTCCTCACGATGTAGTGTCCGCCAGACAAAGTTTTGGAAAAGATGTAGTTGTGTTGAGACGCGTCGAGTGTTGATTGTCGGATCATCAAGAGCTGCATCTCTCACTTTTTCTTCGTTATCAATATTGTGTTCAGCATGAATACCACCATTATTACTTACAGGTGTTGTCCCTGTCTCTCGTAGTCTTTGAAATGTACGACCAAATACTCTTCTAGAAGTATGGCGTCTATTTTGATATCTACATTGGTATTCGATAGTCCCACGGCGAGTATTGCCACTGCAATATCCATAAACAAAAACGATATCTGCATACTCAGCTGTACTAAAACCTTCCATTTTGGAACAACTAACTTACTTTTTGCAAGCTCTTTCTACCTTTCGATACAAGTGCAACAAATAAACTAATTAAAAATGACAATAATCAATATTCTAAATAATTGTACTATTTTTTTAATTGCTGTCAACTTGATATCAACAATTTATTGATATTGGGAATTTACTACGAATTTAATCAAACTTTGATCTCTTGTAGTTAGGTAACTAAATGGAATACGACCTATGTTCATATGACATTTTCTACTCAAAATTACCTCCCCAACAAACTGTTGATCTTTGGTAGGTGTTTAGAAATAGATATTCTACAAGAAAAACATAGCTTCAATATGTATACAAAATATAGCATGACTGGTAGATTTAAACTGCGGACCGCGGACATCAGAATCATGAAACGATAATCGTAGATTTAGAAGGTAAGCTTAGAAGATGGATAGATTACTTTCATAGGGAGTATAAATCATTACATGTGGAAATGTTCAAACTGATTGACACCGATGAAAATATGGTTGATTTACACCATTTATAAAACTGGAATAATATTTCTGATGAATGGTTTACGTCTACTTGTTGTGGCAGGCAGTACTAAAAAACAGAGATAGCGACTGTTGTGTTTATAGAATAATTAATAAGTTTGATAATCCATACTATGAAAATGTGTCTGCGAGCGACTGATATAATAATGTATAAAAAGTGCCAAGCAGATCTGAATGACACCCAATTTTGCTCTCTATTTTCTATGTTATTCAATATTTAAGAGTCTCCATTTGATGATCAGGGTAAAATAGTACACGGTATGTTCACAAAATGGTGAGATCATGATGATACGGTAATCATCTAAAGTATAGAAAATGAATGCCAAGAAAAAAAAACTACTTATAAGTGCTACACAACATACTTTCGGTTATACCATGAATTTTACCAAATAGATTTCAGGATGGCAATGGGTTTTTCTTTAACCCATTAGTCCTACTGTCAGTAACAATTTATGAAAGACTTTAAACAACAACATCTACACAGGCATAAACAAATTAATAGTTTGGTGGAGGTATGTTGACGATGTTTTGCAATATGGTTCCATGTTGTGTGTTCTCTGTGCTGCTAAACGAGATGGGAAGTTGCACTTTAGTAAAGGACATTAGTAGAGTACCTAGAGGCGTTCTGGCGCACTTCCGGTGGTTTGGAACTTGGCTAAGTGTCACGTGGCGGCCTCTGGTTTGAAACTTGGCTAAGTCTAGCCGAAGGTCACGGGCCTAGCCGGGGTCAAGGTCACGGGCCTCACCTAGGTCACGTGCCACTTCCGGGAATTTTTTTTGGACTAAATGTCTAATTTTGAAATTTTTACAAGACTTATTAAAATTTTCTCAGGCTCGACAGGATGTGACTCATCGTCTAGGAATGCAGACATGTTTATTCTTGCAGGATGTTGTTTAACAATGACATCCATTGTTTGAGAAATCTGTACGACATTGGACAATGAAGCCATTGTTGTCTGGAGATTAAAATGTGCAAAGCTGGTAAATAGAACAATGACATCCATTGTTTTAAAATCAGCACGATAATTGGACAATGAAGCCATTGTTGTCTGGAGAAATTTTTGCTGACCGCCATTATCAGATAAACAAGCTTCAGACATGTCCAGACATGTTTGAGAAATGTGCAAAGCTGTTAAAAATTGAACAAAGGAACCCATTGTTTGAGGAAAAATCTGCACGACTGCTAAATTGAATGCTGCCTTTGTCTGAGAAACGTGCAAGGTTGCCGGATTAATTGTATGAAGCCATTGTAGCCTAATAGTATATATCGAAATTCAACCAAATATGTCTCAGTATCGTCATCATGGTGTCTATACAAGGTCTGATTTGTGATGTTATATCCCAAGAGTTCATAAGTGAAAATATGTACGGGGTGTGTTTACCGGCAAGTTTGATGTTATTCGAACAACTTCTAAAATTCAAACCTTTAAAACCAGAACTGAAATGGGGTACTATGGCTTATGGCGGTGCAAGACCTACATTTCACGTATGGATTGAGGTCGATAACAAAATCTACGATTCATCACATAAGATTATTCAAGCGCATATTAGTGGTAAAATACATTTTAATAAATTCCGCTACGATTCCGACGTACTACTGTTTGATAATGACGACCAGAGGATGTTACAAATGTCCACAGACGTAATGAAAACTAAAAGTGTTTGTGACTACTTTGAAGAGGCACCTGCTATGCTAAAGACGATTAGAAATAGGGTTAACTGTAGAGTGAACAAATATTTTAGAAATACCATATGATGTATATAATAAAGACATTTATGAAATATTCTGTGTTTTATTTGTTGAAAACGTTGAAACGAGTGACTGGGATCTGGTAGTTGATAGTCTCTCGCATATTTTGATAGTTATTAACAGTCAGTTAGTAAACAGTCTTTAACATAATACAAAAGTGTTGGAGACATTGTTTGTAAGCAAAGTAAATATTATGTGTTTTTTCCCGTACTTTATTAAATACACAGTCTCGAGCCGATAGTTATTTATTTCGCTTGGATTTATGTACAGCATCCCCTCACTTTAGCAATAAGCAAGTTTCTAAAAGAAATATTATTATGCTGTAGAGATTTACAGGTTACAGTTCGAAGTTAAAAATTTTGGATATTAGCAACAGTACCATTTAATATTGTGTTCTTTTACGTAAGATCCGTAAGATTCGATGGGCTCGAAAGCACTGCTGACAGACAGAAAACTTGTAAACCGGGCCCTGTCAAATATCGAACAGCAATATATATTAGTAAAAATACTCTTCCAGATTAAAAAGTTTGAAGTAGTTTTAGCCAATACACATTCCAGCAGTAAACTCTGGTAGGAAGCGGAGTCTCAAACAGCAGAAGGAGCGATAAAATAATCGTCAGCATTTTTCAGTTTATCCGATTCGGCATATCGCAAAAACAAACACCTTCTTTGTTCTTGTGTTAGCACCTTGGCTTTAAGAATGGTATGAATCCGACGCCACAGCACTGTATGTTTTAACTACATTTTTCAAAAATAAAAAGCAGCTTAAAATATTGTTCCTAAAAGGAGTGGTGCTGTAGTTTTATCATTGGAATTTCGATTTCTTACAACGGTATTTGTAAATAGTCCAGTTTTTGGTTGCAACGAGCATAGTTCTAGCAGAGATATCTGACGAATAGAAGATATAAACAGACAGTAATATTAATCTAAAATTGAATTAACAAAGTTGTTAAACGCATGATACAGGCAGTTATTAATTACTTAATATATACAATTGTCCTATATCCGGTATTCATGGTTTATCTGATTTTAATAGTCGAATAACTAAGGTTATTACAATGCTAAAGACTGTGCGCAAAAAGGTAAGATATCAAAATTTTAAAATAAAACTCAGAGAATAAGAATTAAATAAAATAAAGCCAAGTAAAAGCTATTAGATCACTGCAATATATTAGTAAAAAATACTCTAATTAATAAGGATTCTATACTCAATGGTAAGGGACAGTATAATTTTGCCGGATAAAAACTTATCTAGATTGGTTAAAAATCAGATGTATGTATAAGAGAGAATCTCAAACTTCTTTAAAAGCATTTTGTAACTAAAGAATCACATTTGAAATTGTGTAAATAAAGCTAAAATTAGAAGAAGGAGCAAAATTTGCAGACTATAGAAATACGTGTCAAGACCTGTGGATGTGAGTCATCGTCTGGGAATGTGCAAGGTTGCTAAAAATGAACCGGTTGTCTGGAGTTTCTGCACAGGTCAGCGCGAGGGTCTGCGCGGGGGTCTGCGCGAGGGTTTGGCGGTAAATTCAAATTCTACACATAATTTTTTGGTGGGAAATTTAAATTCTGTACAGGGGTTTTGGCGGGAAATTCAAATTCTGCGCAGGTTTGGCGGTAAATTCAAATTCTGAGTAGGTTTTGGTGGTAAATCTGGGAATGTGCAAGGTTGCTAATAAATGTATGGTTAAGAAATTTGCTTAAAATTGACTGAAAATTTACAGACACTGTTTGTAAGTACCGAATGTAGATATTAAGTGTTTTTCTTATAAATACACAAAGTTTAGAAATTGGACGATAGTTATTTATTTCGGTTGGATTTATGTACAGAAGGACAGCATTCCCTCACTTTAGCAATAGGCAAGTTCCTAAAGAAATATTATTTGTTTTTAATATAGTTTCGAAAGCACTGCTGACAGACAGACAGACAGACAGACAGACAGACAGACAGACAGACAGACAGACAGACAGACAGACAGGTAGACAGGTAGACAGATAGACAGATAGACAGGTAGACAGCTAGACAGGTAGACAGCTAGACAGGTAGACAGCTAGACAGGTAGACAGCTAGACAGGTAGACAGCTAGACAGGTAGACAGCTAGACAGGTAGACAGCTAGACAGGTAGACGGGGAGGCAGGCAGGTAGACAGGCAGGCAGACAGACATGCAGGTGGACAGAAAGAGGTTGAGAAATTGTACGGTGATGGGGGATTGACTGTCTCATATTGATGAACTCGAATTAAGATATATAAGTCCATTATCGACTTTATCAATTGTCCCGGATACCTGATTAATGGAAACATTTTCGCGATACAAGATTGGGGGCAACAATATATAATTATACTAAGAAAATTCAAAGTCTGCATAGGTTTGGTGGTAAATTTAAATTATGATCAGGTTTTTGGTGGTCAATTCAAATTCTGCGCATTATATTGACGATATATTCAAATTCGACACAGGACAAATAAACCAATTTAGATTTGACAGAGGGGCTATATTTGCGCATCGTCAGATGTTTAAGTGGCTGTAGGCGTCTGGCCGAATCTTATTGTCTGGGAGATGTCATTGTCTGAAAATGATGATAAATTTTTGGAGGGCTAAATGTCTAATTCTCTCTCTCTCGCTTAATCAAGTTTCATAAATATTACGGGTTTTTCCAGTACTTTATTAAATATACAGTTTCGAAATTGCGCCGATAGTTATTTATTTCAACCTGTTCCACTCTTACAAACATTCGAACACTCGTAACTTCGAATAAGTTATCTTATCATCACCTTTGTTGCAGGTGTTAATAGAGGCTATATTTGCAGTCCGTCAGATGTTTAAACAGATGTGAGCGTCTGACCGGATGTTATTGTCTGGACATGAGCGGCTAATAAGGGTGGGTCAATGACCTCCATTATGTGAGCCTGATGTGATTGTTTGAGAAATGTGCAAGGTTGCTAAAATGTATGTCTGTCTGTCTGCCTGCGTGCCTGTCTGTCTGTCTGCCTGCATGCCTGCCTGTCTGTCTGTCTGTCTGCCTGTCGGTCTGCCTGTTTGCCTGCCTGCCTGCTTGTCTGTCTGTCTGTCTGCCTGCCTGCTTGCCTGTCTGGCTATCTGTCTGTCTGTCTATCTGTCTGTCTGTTTGTCTGTCTGCCTGTCTGTCTGTCTGTCTGTCTGTCTATCTGCCTGCCTGTCTGTCTGTCTGCCTGTCTGCCTGCCTGCCTGCCTGCTTGCCTGCTTGCCTGCCTGCCTACCTGCCTGCCTGCCTGCCTGCCTGCCTGTCTGCCTGCCTGCCTGTCTGTTTGCCTGCCTGCCTGCCTGCCTGCCTGCCTGCCTGCCTGCCTGCTTGCCTGTCCGCCTACCTATCTGCCTGCCTGTCTAGCTGTCTACCTGTCTAGCTGTCTACCTGTCTATCTGTCTGCCTGCCTGTCGGTCTGTCTGTCTGTCTGTCTGCCTGTCTGCCTACCTGTCTGTCTGTCTACCTACCTGTCTGTCTGTCTGTTTGCCTACCTGTCTGTCTCTCTGTCTGTCTGTCTGCCTACCTACCTGTCTGTCTGTCTGTCTGCCTACCTGCCTGTTTGTCTGTCTGTCTGTCTGTCTGCCTGCCTGTCTGTCTGCCTGTCTGTCTGTCTGTCTGCCTGCCTGTCTGTCTGTCTGTCTGTCTGCCTGCCTGTCTGTCTGTCTGTCTGTCTGTCTGTCTGTCTGTCTCACCCTCATTACAAAGAAAAATATTACGAGAAGTTATTTCCATGGTTTGGTTGCGATTGTATGAATATTACCGTTATGGACATCTGGGCCAAACTGCGCCCTCTCTGTCTGTCATGTAGAAATTGTAGGCACGACGAGGGTATAAACATATAAATCATAGTATATCGAATAAATCGTAGCAGTCTGATTGTAACATGGAAGCCGTCACCTCTTTGGAAAAATATTACGACAAGTATTTCTATGAATTTTCAAAGTTATTTCCATGGTTTGGTTGCAATCTCATGGATATCACCGTTACGCTAGATGGACATCCGGACTTTAAAACAGATACAAAGCTACAACTTCCAGACGGGTGGAGTTGGTTTGATGACAATGTGTTGGAGCCCATCGAGGAGCATTTAAAAATTTTGAGATTAGAACGTGAATGTGTGAAAAAAATCGTATATGATTTATGGTGATGTCCGCCTGCCCATCTGTTAAATGTTTGCATTATGAGCCAACAGCCTGCGTCATACAAATCATATAAATGAAATTGTTAGTATAATAGAAGAGTTAAAAGAGGCAGGAATAATTGAATAAATCCAGTTCGGAAACAGCACGAGGAGATCATCCAGACAGAGATGACAACAACAACACCTCTACCACAATAATTGACTAGTGTATAATATATTTTTGTAATAATTTTATACATGTACATTAGACAAATAAAATACAATTATATTTACAATTGTCGTTTTATTACACCGTCGTGCCCATAAAACCGTTACAGGAACAGCTGTCTACCTGCCTGTCTGTCTGTCTGTCTGTCTGTCGGTCTGTCTGTCTGTCTGTCTGTCTGTCTGTCTGTCTGTCTGTCTGTCTGTCTGTCTGTCTGTCAGCAGTGCTTTCGAAACTATATTAAAAACAAATAATATTTCTTTAGGAACTTGCCTATTGCTAAAGTGAGGGAATGCTGTCCTTCTGTACATAAATCCAACCGAAATAAATAACTATCGTCCAATTTCTAAACTTTGTGTATTTATAAGAAAAACACTTAATATCTACATTCGGTACTTACAAACAGTGTCTGTAAATTTTCAGTCAATTTTAAGCAAATTTCTTAACCATACATTTATTAGCAACCTTGCACATTCTCAGATTTACCACCAAAACCTACGCAGAATTTGAATTTACCGCCAAACCTGCGCAGAATTTGAATTTCCCGCCAAAACCCCTGTACAGAATTTAAATTTCCCACCAAAAAATTATGTGTAGAATTTGAATTTACCGCCAAACCCTCGCGCAGACCCCCGCGCAGACCCTCGCGCTGACCTGTGCAGAAACTCCAGACAACCGGTTCATTTTTAGCAACCTTGCACATTCCCAGACGATGACTCACATCCACAGGTCTTGACACGTATTTCTATAGTCTGCAAATTTTGCTCCTTCTTCTAATTTTAGCTTTATTTACACAATTTCAAATGTGATTCTTTAGTTACAAAATGCTTTTAAAGAAGTTTGAGATTCTCTCTTATACATACATCTGATTTTTAACCAATCTAGATAAGTTTTTATCCGGCAAAATTATACTGTCCCTTACCATTGAGTATAGAATCCTTATTAATTAGAGTATTTTTTACTAATATATTGCAGTGATCTAATAGCTTTTACTTGGCTTTATTTTATTTAATTCTTATTCTCTGAGTTTTATTTTAAAATTTTGATATCTTACCTTTTTGCGCACAGTCTTTAGCATTGTAATAACCTTAGTTATTCGACTATTAAAATCAGATAAACCATGAATACCGGATATAGGACAATTGTATATATTAAGTAATTAATAACTGCCTGTATCATGCGTTTAACAACTTTGTTAATTCAATTTTAGATTAATATTACTGTCTGTTTATATCTTCTATTCGTCAGATATCTCTGCTAGAACTATGCTCGTTGCAACCAAAAACTGGACTATTTACAAATACCGTTGTAAGAAATCGAAATTCCAATGATAAAACTACAGCACCACTCCTTTTAGGAACAATATTTTAAGCTGCTTTTTATTTTTGAAAAATGTAGTTAAAACATACAGTGCTGTGGCGTCGGATTCATACCATTCTTAAAGCCAAGGTGCTAACACAAGAACAAAGAAGGTGTTTGTTTTTGCGATATGCCGAATCGGATAAACTGAAAAATGCTGACGATTATTTTATCGCTCCTTCTGCTGTTTGAGACTCCGCTTCCTACCAGAGTTTACTGCTGGAATGTGTATTGGCTAAAACTACTTCAAACTTTTTAATCTGGAAGAGTATTTTTACTAATATATATTGCTGTTCGATATTTGACAGGGCCCGGTTTACAAGTTTTCTGTCTGTCAGCAGTGCTTTCGAGCCCATCGAATCTTACGGATCTTACGTAAAAGAACACAATATTAAATGGTACTGTTGCTAATATCCAAAATTTTTAACTTCGAACTGTAACCTGTAAATCTCTACAGCATAATAATATTTCTTTTAGAAACTTGCTTATTGCTAAAGTGAGGGGATGCTGTACATAAATCCAAGCGAAATAAATAACTATCGGCTCGAGACTGTGTATTTAATAAAGTACGGGAAAAAACACATAATATTTACTTTGCTTACAAACAATGTCTCCAACACTTTTGTATTATGTTAAAGACTGTTTACTAACTGACTGTTAATAACTATCAAAATATGCGAGAGACTATCAACTACCAGATCCCAGTCACTCGTTTCAACGTTTTCAACAAATAAAACACAGAATATTTCATAAATGTCTTTATTATATACATCATATGGTATTTCTAAAATATTTGTTCACTCTACAGTTAACCCTATTTCTAATCGTCTTTAGCATAGCAGGTGCCTCTTCAAAGTAGTCACAAACACTTTTAGTTTTCATTACGTCTGTGGACATTTGTAACATCCTCTGGTCGTCATTATCAAACAGTAGTACGTCGGAATCGTAGCGGAATTTATTAAAATGTATTTTACCACTAATATGCGCTTGAATAATCTTATGTGATGAATCGTAGATTTTGTTATCGACCTCAATCCATACGTGAAATGTAGGTCTTGCACCGCCATAAGCCATAGTACCCCATTTCAGTTCTGGTTTTAAAGGTTTGAATTTTAGAAGTTGTTCGAATAACATCAAACTTGCCGGTAAACACACCCCGTACATATTTTCACTTATGAACTCTTGGGATATAACATCACAAATCAGACCTTGTATAGACACCATGATGACGATACTGAGACATATTTGGTTGAATTTCGATATATACTATTAGGCTACAATGGCTTCATACAATTAATCCGGCAACCTTGCACGTTTCTCAGACAAAGGCAGCATTCAATTTAGCAGTCGTGCAGATTTTTCCTCAAACAATGGGTTCCTTTGTTCAATTTTTAACAGCTTTGCACATTTCTCAAACATGTCTGGACATGTCTGAAGCTTGTTTATCTGATAATGGCGGTCAGCAAAAATTTCTCCAGACAACAATGGCTTCATTGTCCAATTATCGTGCTGATTTTAAAACAATGGATGTCATTGTTCTATTTACCAGCTTTGCACATTTTAATCTCCAGACAACAATGGCTTCATTGTCCAATGTCGTACAGATTTCTCAAACAATGGATGTCATTGTTAAACAACATCCTGCAAGAATAAACATGTCTGCATTCCTAGACGATGAGTCACATCCTGTCGAGCCTGAGAAAATTTTAATAAGTCTTGTAAAAATTTCAAAATTAGACATTTAGTCCAAAAAAAATTCCCGGAAGTGGCACGTGACCTAGGTGAGGCCCGTGACCTTGACCCCGGCTAGGCCCGTGACCTTCGGCTAGACTTAGCCAAGTTTCAAACCAGAGGCCGCCACGTGACACTTAGCCAAGTTCCAAACCACCGGAAGTGCGCCAGAACGCCTCTAGGTACTCTACTGACATTCTGATATACATACTTTATTTACTTTGCTTAATCTTTACGGGTGTAGGGCATGGGGGATGGAGTTGCTTCTGGCCGGTCACTTCCGTATTACTCTCCATTTCATTCTGTTCTGCACAGCTCTTCCTACATCATCCCACTTCACTTCTTACCTCTGCACATTTAGTTGGCCTATCTCGTTTTCCCTCTTGTTACTTCTTGCTTCGTACAATCTCCTAGTTAGTCCCGTTTCCTACATAGGTTTTACCTGTACGTACCATTCGAATTGGTCTTCTTTTACAATGTGCTATTGTACGATGCTCTTCAACTACTTGCTATTCAAAAAAGACAGTTGTAGAATGGCAAATGACAAGGTGGGGAATGCACGATAGAGGTGTCACTTCCTGGAAAAGTGCATACATTGAAAAATGTACGCACTGTTAGGCGAGTGGAAAATATTTTTCTTGAAGATAGGAGTATTTGAACAAGATATATTGCGAGCTTCATGTTATTATTTATTAGAGAACTGATTATTGAAAGGACGCCTTTTAGATTGGATGCTGGTATGCAGCAGGCTGTCCAAGCATGGTTCCGCTAGCAGTGTACGGATTTTTTTAAAGAAATGAATAGGGAACAACTTAGTATTGCAATGAGAGTTGATAATGACAATGGAGATTTAAAAAATATATCTGTTAATATAATTTTTTGTGTTGAATGGATTACGGGGATCGTCAACGACAGTCTCCCGGTTACTAAATATTGTTATGATACACTATATGTGAATTTTGGATAAATTTAGAATCTATAAAAGAAATTTGGAATATCAATACAATCTATTTTGACCAATTCAAAAGGTAGAGGATGTTTGAAATAAGTTTACTAAATAAATCTAATTTGGAATAAATTCTTAAGGAAATGATAACTATTGAACGTTTTACATGTGTTTTGAACCTAGAAAGTTTATAAATAGTAGTATCAATCATGACAGATGCAAATTCTGATAAGAATATAACTTAAAGTAGGTAAGGCTCAAATGATATAATATAGAAGGCATTACGAATCGAATATCGTAGTTACGAAAATTTGTTCTGATTATTTATTAGAAAAACAACTTATAAAACATGTAATTTGAAAATTTGGTCTGATTAAAATTATAAAAATTTTACCCTGTTTTTTAATGTATTTGGTTTGGAAAAGTTAAAAAGGGTGATTAATAAATCTACATGGTCAATACAGAAGTGAAATATCAATAAAGAAGTATTAGAAGTGAAGTATAAGTTACAAGAAGAAAATTGGAAGATGGTAAAACTAAATAGAGATACAAGAAGAATTATTAGGTAATGAAGAATTATAGATTTGGATTGAAATAGCTTTATTTATAATAATACAAGTGCCAAAGAATTACATGGGTTTGAGTATTGCTGATTGCTGTGTTCTTGGAGGCATTCTGGAGACGAGAGGATCCATTCAGGGAAGATAGTGGAGTCAGGACAACATCTGAGGTGTTCTGTTGGTTACTGACGACAGAGGTTGGTGAATCTTGGAGCTAATGAAGAGGTGTTACAGTTGGACTTCATCTGTGACAGCTAACTTGCCAGAGAGCTGTTTGAAGAACGATGATTCTGGAAGGTAGCAGATATACGAGCAGAGTAGGACGTGGTCTGTCCAGGTAGTTGCCGGGAGTTGGAGTGTTGACAGCAGTTGGTCAGTGGAAGTTTGCTGGCGGTATTCGTGAGCGAAGCATTGCAGCAGGACTAGAAATTCGTCCGGCTGCTTACTTCGGGGAATTGCTGTCTTGGAGGTGATATAAGAGTTGTATAAGGTGGGTAGTAATCTTGCTCTATCAACGCTAAAGAAAATAAAAGACAATTTTAAAAAGTGCAATTAATTATAAGCAATTACTTACCGTACCATAGAGAGTTAATAGAATACTAATAGAATTGAGCATTTGTCATATTTGATTTGAGATTGGGAGTTGACATTTAAATTGACACAAGAGGTAATAAGTAATTTCAATACAGTTGATAAATATTTGAACATCAAATTTACATAATAAAGCAACTAGATAAACGAACCCAAAGCCCTGAAAGAGTTTCAAGTGTTATCAATTTTATAAATTGGAATTTTTGAAAATATAAAAGGCATAATTCAATTTCAAATAAAGTAGCAAGTGCAATTTTAAAAAGGCGCCGTAACGTAGAGCCTTAACAATATATATTGTAATGATATACACGGGGGTATAAAAATCAATACTAAAATGGGATTAAGGGATTACAATAGTTAAAAATAATTAGGATCAATTTAACTATGAATTGGGAATTAGAAAAGAAAATAGAATTTATAATTGAGTGGAATATGGCTATTTGAGAAACAGATGGATTCAAATATAATGTAATATTTAAAAATATAAGGTTTGAAGGGAATGACAAATAAAGGGTGTTCATTAGAATTTGTGGTTTAGTCGGCTTTGGAACTGATTAAGTCATGTCCTGCATTAAATCACATGGCTGATAACTGACACTGGTGACACTGTAAATCTATGTCAAATTAGATGTTAGCAGGTTAGGTTTTGCGTTAGTCTGTGTTAAAACTGACGCAAAACCTAACCTGCTAACATCGAATTTGACATAGACTTACAGTGTCACCAGTGTCAGTTATCAGCCATATGATTTAATGCACGACATGACTTCATCAGTCTCAAAGCCGACTAGACCACAAATTCTAATGAACATCCGTTACTTAATCAAAATAAATTATTATAGATAGTAGGTAGAAATAAAAAAATTAATATATAGAGTGTTAAAAGTATAAAATCATATCGCTAAAGACTTTGTTTTTAATTATTGAGATAAGAAATTTAAAAAAATGTAGCAGTAAATAATTTTGGTGTAATTAAAAGTATAAAATAAACCCTATTTTAAAAAGTAATGTTTGGATATTAAAAAGGGTTAAGTATAAAACTAAATTGGCGTGGTAATACGGAAATGAAATTTAACCTAAGTATACAAGTATGTGGTGAAAAACTAATTGAAAAGCAGAACTAATCTATAAATGAGAAACAACTGGAGTAAAATACTAAATAAAGTAGGGGACTGAAGATGTTGGCAGAGTAGAGCAGCTTGGTTGACATCCAGGACATTGTTAAGTTCAAGTGAAAGGTGGGCGATATTAAGTAGTAACGTAAGCACTGAAATAAGAAAATAAAGACTAAAAAGGTGAATTTGTTATTAAAGAATTACTTACTGGTTGATATTGTTGTGTGGCAATGAAACGATATGATGTTTGTCATTTAATTTTCAAAGTTGTTTAACCTATCATTTGACAGAAGTTATTTTTGACTTGTGATAAAAAAATTAAAAATTAGAACATCAAATTTCAGAATAAGCAATCTAGATAAAAGGAATCCACCTCTAATTTTCAGGAGTTAACACAAAGAATAATAATTATTGATATTCAAATCATAAACAGGGCAATTTTAAATTGATAAAAATATAATTCATATTCAGATTAATATCACTATACGTGAAGGTATAGCAATATGTACTTACATAAATATTGTCACAATAGATTACGTTATATACAATATTTACATAATTATGTGCACCTACGTTGGGTAAACACTGTTAAAACTGTGTGGTCACTAATTGTCACTGTTTGGATCATTTGAGCTAAGAAGGAGGTCCTGTGGAAGTCTTTTTTTTAACCGATCTGTTAATATAAATTTTATTAACCTTAAACGTGCTTCATTTGAACCATTATCCTATTATTTTCCTAAAACCATAGGTATGTTTATTTTCTATTCTTTCTAATGTTTTCCTATTTTAGCTATTATTTCCCTTTTCTTTGTGTAATATATTTCCTTCTTCTTTATCGTATCAATTTTACAATATTTCATCAACTTGATGGCGCAGTTAGTACAACAACAGGCACAACTTCTTCCGTTGTTTACTGTATTGGTACTGAGCCGGGTAGCATTCGATGTTGACATTCAATTAACGCCGCTCTCCTCTGAAGACTAGTCTATGAGCTAGAGTAACAAGGCTACACACAAAAGATATACACACACTTTTTAATAGTTTTAATTCGAAGAACTTTATCTTAATTTTAATGTAATCATTTTTTCTATCTCTTATTTTTCTGCATGGTTTGTATATACGTACTTCTAGTTATTTTTTTTTCTTATTATTATTTACTAGGTATCTAAAAAGCAGTAAGAGATACATACATTAAATTACTTGCGCCTGATTAACAGGTAATTGAATTGCAAATTCTTGGGCATCGTAGCAGCTTCTAAAATAATTGAGGGATGCCCTATACATAATTCCAATGTAGGTTAATTCAAAAATTAAACGTACCCAGCTTACGAAACGCTTCTTAAAGATTTATTATCAGCTTATCCCTATTTTCTAGCGACACACATATTAGGCAAGAGTTGCAAAAGTTTCTCGTTAAACTCAAAAACGGCATTTCAAAAGTGACGCAAATTAATTATCGTGGAAATTTGGAGTACGTGCTTGCACTGAATAAGTGTGGCGTGTAACAGGGATATTTATTTCGTTTTCTTTAATTTAGCCTTTCACTGTGAAGACGGTAGATTTCTGGTTTGCAACGACTCGTCTTGAATAAACAATAAATGAGTTTGATCGGTGGACCGTGAACGGCAATTTGAGCTTTTCCGTGAACTGTAGTTGAATATTAACAATTTGCAAAGAAGGAAACGTAAAACTTTGTAATAATGTTGTGTAACAGATGTAAGCGGAAATTATTTAAATTGTTGTCTGCTTAGCGAAATGCATAATGGTATAATTAGTTTCGACAGTATATCCATTTACGAGGACAAATCTGGTATCGATATTGATTATATAATTTTTGAAGATAAAAATAGTGTTTCTCACATATTCTTTGATTAAATAACTGTTGTGGAACTGCGAATTTATTTCGACTTAAAGTGACATATACAAGCACGAGATCCGAACAAAATTTGAGTTCATAGACATACTTTTTGCGTTTTAAAACTCACAATAAGATAAACAGCAATTTATACTTAGCCATTTTAGTTTCTGGTGATTGTTATTGTTTCTAGTTCGTCACCACACTTAAGATCATCAAAACAATAGACAAAGCCTAACAATGACTGCTGTTGAACTTACTGTAACTGACAAAGATCAAATCACAATTCCCACTTTTTATCAAACGAGAGAAAAGCTTATATCATTGAAATCGAGAAAATGTATCTTATAGTGTATTATGACCATAGCAGACTGTCGTGATAGAAACCAACAGCGATTATGAATATTAATGTTTTAACTGTAAATATAATTATAATTAGTACACCGTAACTCCTGTGATGAATAATGAATTCTGCATGGCTATAATTATACAATGCTTTATTATATACGCCTATACCGTACAGTACTTTTAATCTTCTAATAGATAAACGCATGGTAGATACTTATGAGATCAATATAGCTCCTTATATAACATCAATGCATTTTCCTATAAATAAATTAATTAATATATCCTTCCTTGCAGGCCAAGCTCCTTCATGGGGTGTTAGTGCCTCACCATTATTATTATTATATCCTTCCCACCATTTTTGTAGTTGTGAATAAAGACACTGATTAGTTTTAGAATTATTATATTTTAAAATAATTAAAATTACTAATTTTATTTGGTGGTCTTGAATTCGTTATAATTTTATTCGCAACACAAAATGAGCCATTGTGTTTATTTAACAAAAAAACACATTTCATGAAAAATATGTCATTTTAGAGCAGAAAATAAAATCACTTTCAAAACTGTATTATTTTGCACATTTTAATAATATTTGTACACAAAATATACAGTATAGATCAAAATATTTCGTTTTCGAGGCTAGTTCGGCGTTGTTGTTTTTTTTAATATCTCCTAAGTAGATAATTCTGTCAATCTACAACTTTCTATTAGAACTGACTGTTATTTGTAATTTTTTATAAATAGCACACATTTTGTCAATACTGTATTTTTACAAAATTTTCACTAGTAATAAGGAAAAGAAAGATAATGAAAAAATATTTTATTATTTCTTCGCTGCAAAATGTTTCCAAGTAGTTGTAGAACTATGTATTATTCAGGGCCGGGTATGGAAAATACTTTCTAGATTACAAAATTGTGACAAAAACGAAGTATTACAACACAACAATAAGAGTTGGTAAATAAATATTATGGGATAATTTTGATTTATATAATGTAATGATCTAATGATCCATCTATGAAATTATTTGTTTCTATTTTTCCTTAAAGTACTTGTAGTACTCGAGGTTCGACCTTGCCCTTCAAACTTGCAACTCGATAAAAGCCATACTTTTCTGTCCCTTAGTGTATAATGCTTAAACTATCAATGACCTAAAGTTTCCTAGTTTTCACTATGCTAGAAAACATTCTAATTTAATTCTTCAGCTGCAATGTTAGAATTTTTTCACGATGCAATATTAAGTTTAGTGTATGCAATGGACTGTCTTTTTTTATAAGATTGTAGTTTCTTTTACCAGAACTCAGACAATTCACTTAAATAAATTTTATCTTTGAGGTTAATATACTTTTATTCTGTAAAGTTTTATAAATCCGTGAAATAAACCTACATCAATCTATTATTTATATGTAACTCAACGATTACTTGTTTTGAAATGCCTTGATGATCTTGTTTAGTGGCTATGCTATTTTCACTGATCATATTTTGCGTGAAGGTGTTGTTTAAAGGAATGAAGTTATGTGCAGTGCTTATTTCGTCTAGGGTTCGTGGGTTCTCATATAATTAACCAACAGTTTACTTAAATGATATTACATAATATCCTTTACAATTAAAAAACTTTATTTGGGTAAAGAATCTCTGTTTTTGAAGCTTAAGTTTATTCATCTTTGTTTGTTTGACATTAACATATAAAGCTTCATTCGTGCTGCTTTAGGTATGCCTACACCACTGGACAAAGTTGCATATCATTATAAAAACTGCTAACACCTGTGTTCGAAAGGCTTGTCGTAGGTCGAAGATCTTTTTCTTTCACAAAGAGAACTGTTATGTAAATTTTATTAACGTTGTTATCTTCAATCTGTAATTTTAGAGCCACCCCGTTTAACTAGTTGAAACGCAGGTAATAGTTATTTATGGTACACGTGAATAAACAGAATTTTGGGATAAGATCTCTTTATTCACGTGTGGCATCGGTCGTACAAAAAGTGCACCACAATATTCTACGCCTAAAAAATAAATCAAAAACCTAAGCATCGTTTTGCATTTTTCGCAGTATATATAAAATTGGCAACTTTACAAATAATAATAGATTGGTATGATGTTCATATGCACTGAGCTGCTAGATAAAATAATATTGTTCTTTACAGTCTGGGGCGTTGTTGTCACATGTTTTTTAGTTGAAAACGAAAAACGAAATACAATAAAAGAAACAAATTGGTTAAATGACATAAAACGATTTGCACTTTAACTTGATTAACATTGCTTAGACAAGTGCTTTTTCTGTAAATTTTTGCTATGCCCTTGTTAAGAATGTAATTATAACAAGTATTAATTCTTACCTTTGAATAACTTTTACCATAAAAATAGAACATACATAGAAAAAATTGTTCTTAGGCTTTCATTTTAGTTTTAGACGTAGAACAAGTGCAGTTTTTGTACGATCGATTAGATACACCCAGTATAAATAACTTTTAAAATTGAATAAATAATTTTTTCTAGCTTCGACTTTTCCATATCATTTTAAATCAATTTTAGTTAGAAATGACATACTTGTCCACGCTTTTTTAATTTAGCTAGAATAGTTATTTATTAGACGAGTGTGGAATGTTACACATTAGTCACGCAAAAAATATTAGCCACGAGACCGTCAGGTCGAGTGGCTAATTTTCTTAAGTGTAATTCCACACGAGTTTAATACAAAATTTTATCCAACACCTCCATATATTGTTCATGTAGGTAATCATTTTGAAAATTTATTTGACAAATAAACGGGGCTGCGCGTGCTATTGCGCGGTCTACCCTATTCAATTTACCACCATCTTTAGGCCTATTACGTTGGGCCATTCCGTTCTGTTACAGACCCCGACCCTGCCTCCCCCTGCCTGCCACCTTACCAAAGAAGTGGGCCCTCGGGGCTCCACCCCTCTCCAAGGGGGCCCTCGGGGATCCGCCCCTCTCCAAGAGGCCCTTGGGTCTCCGCCCCTTTGTAAGGGAACCCTTGGGGCTCCGCCCCTCTCCAAGGGGCCCTTGGGGCTCCGCCCCTTTCCAAGGGAACCCTTGGGGCTCCGCCCCTCTCTAAGAGGGCCTCGGGGCTCCGCCCCTCTCCAAAGGGGCCCTAGGGGCTTCGCCCCTCTCCAAGGGACCCTTGGGGCTCCGTCCTTTTCCAAGGAGGCCCTCGAGAAACAGCCCCACTCCAAGGGGGCCCTTGGGGCTCAGCCCCTCTCGAAGGGGGCCCTCGGGGATCCGACCCTCTCCAAGGGGCCCTCGGGGCTTCGCCCCTTTTCAAGGGAGCCCTCGGGGTTCCGCCCCACTCCAAGGGGGCCCTCGGGGCTCCGCCCCTCTCCAAGGAGGCCGTGGGGGTTCCAAATATTAATTTGAATAATAAATAGTGTTACATCTAATTTTATTATTCATGGTATCTTTCTACATTCTCTCACTAGTGACTTTTTGAATATTCTCTCACTAGTGAGTAATATATCACATTACTTATGCAAAATCAACATAATAATAGTGTTATTATATGGAGGTATTGGATAAAATTACTTTTTAGCGCTCTTCAAACTAATGCAACTATTTACAAAAATAGTAATAAAACACTTATTGATGTAAAAAAACTAACTTTTTAGAAAAAATATTGTGTCTGCCACATGTGGAAACTCGGTTATTCCAGCACGAGACCAATTTTTTCCTGAGCGAGCGTCACTTCCATATTTAGTAGACACATAACTATTATCTACTCTGATGTTTATTATAACACCGAAAAAAATGCTACAGTACAGTCTACTAGAGCACTTATTTTGTGTTGTTATTTTTATATACAAAACGTTAAAACAGCCTACCTTGTTTCAGACAACTGACAGATTGCCACATTTATGAAATGTCAAAATTTAAAGTCTGATTATTTTTATGCAAATGTTAAGTTTGACATTTAACTATAAACGTAGTTGCATTTATAAATTAAGAACTATTCCAAAGCCATACTAGAAGAAAATAAGTTTTGATCATACTTTAGATAATAATATATTACATAACAATTCAGGAAAGCGATGCTTTAGAGAGCAAGGTGGCCGTTCGAAATACGAAGCCGTTAGGCCGAGTATTTTAAGCTGTCGAGTCTAGTAGGAACACTTTTTTGACATAGTATCTAGGTATGCTATTTTTTATGAAACAGTTTAAATTTCAGTAAAAAAATCAGTAATCACAAATAATTCAAAATTATTAATTTTTTAGTAAAAGTAATGTAGGCGAACTAATAATTTGGCCTATATTAATATTTTTAATAAACTTATCTAAAGAGCTTTTTAGCTTATTCAGTTATTTATTTGAACCAAGTAAAATATCTCCCTGGCTAGTCAGGAAAGTTTTTATAAAGATGTAGTTGGCATATTAAAAATAGTATCGAAAAGCCTACATTAAATAATGGTTTCAGGAAAAATAGCTTATTATACTCGTTTCATTTCAGCACTCGTTTTACTCGTTCCCCAAACTCACTCGTGTTACAATATGCTCATTAAACTAGTATAATTATATACTATTAAATAAGTTTGTATTTACAAGCAATTATATTATCTGGTTGTTTGTTCATTACCAAAACACACGTATGTTTTAAACATTTTATTCGCGTCTGTTACGGTATAATTTGGGATTTTATGACAACACCGGATTGTACTTACCACAGATCAGGTTGTGTTGGGGGCAACAGAAGTGAAGCCCCCGATCGTCCCCGACTAACTAGTGGCCAGGTGTGGTCCACGATACTCGTGAAGTGCGGTCCTGTTTTAGCATAGTCAAAGTAGTGAAAATTCAACCCTTAGTTGCTTGGGTCTTCTTTGTTTACAATCAGGCAAAGGGCCTGGTACAATAATTTCGTAGAATTTTATTTATTTGTTATATTTTTATTAGTGCTTTGCCTAGAGCGTTTCAGGTTTCTTTGACAATTTTCTTTACAAGTAACACTAATAAAATTTAGCTGCTTGAAGAGCATGGTTTTTATACTTTTGACCAATTAACATTTACTAGTACTACTAACTAAACGAAACACAAAAGTAACTCGACAATGCCATTTATTCTGATATTAAAATGGCTGAGGATTGCAAAATAGACACAATAACCATATACAATGTAAATACACAATCAAAATCATAACATGTAACACTACAAACATATATAAATGCGAGGGTACCCTGGAAATAAAAATATAAAAGCGAAGACAGAGCATATTCCCAAAATGGTCGACTAGATCGGTACAAATAGAAATGATTCTTGTTAATGGCTCAATGTCGACATTTAATTTATTGATAGACAATATAGGCACAAGCCCACATGCAACGAGCATTACTAATTTACATTGATAGTTGTGCTTAAAGCACCGCAAAATTCAACAAGAGTAGAATGAAAGAACGTTATTTTAATATCATTGGTAGAGAAAACTAGGCGCTTACATCAAATAACATCACACATAAAACCAAAACGGTTCACAAACTGGGTAATGCATCGTTCTACAGTACCTGCGAAAGGCTAATACTGAAGAGGAGCTTAGAGCTGGTTTAATTCTGCTTGATCGAGTTCAAGGCAGTATAACTTATCGTAGTCTCGATAAGCAACATTTACTTATATAAGTATAGCATTATATTGCTTGCAACATTCCAAAGTTTTGATATGCAAGTTGAGCTATACACAAAAATGTTGTAGAACAATTACTCATAATTAACACATATTTGTTAAGCAACTATATTAAACTAGGGCTACACATAATATGCCATATTTACAAGCTATATATAAATCGTTATCGAGTGATTTCAAAATTTAAAATGAAAATCGTAAAAACATTTTTATTGATGCTGAAATTTTACGTTAATTGTCAATTTGACATTTATGTGTTTTTGCAAAATCAGGCACCAGCATTAATAATTGTACAAATTGTATGTTAACGTTTATTTTTGTTGAAAATAAAAGTTGGAAAAAGATTTGAATTTAATCAATGTTTGTTCTTTCCTTAAGCAGCGAGCGACAAAATACTCGTCGCTCGTCTTCCATATTGGCAAACCACTTTGTTGTTCGCTTCTCAGAAAATGCCAACTTTGCGTTGGTAAAAGCGGGCGCAAAAGTATACTTTCTATAGCAGTTATAAAACATATTGTACTTACAAACAAACATGATATTGTTCATTTTCGTCATAGACACAAAATATGAAACGCTATTCATAACAATCATAACTCCCAAGGGATTTTTCAAATTATTTCTCCCTCATTCTTATGGTAACCATGCAAATACAAGCAACGTCTTAGCAACCATACAATGAGCAATCCTTGATGTTACTTACATATTCTTATTTTAAATGTACTTATGTCATTTTAAAATGTCATACTATTCTTACTAATATACTAGTAAATAAAATATTGTATACAATACGGGAGATATTCATGTTCTTTACCTTTGGTTGACTTACATGTAACCATGTCAACCTGAGGGAAAACATATTCATATCTCCCTTAATGCATAAATATCTATTTGATCGTACTATATTTTTAAACGGTATTAGAAAGTAATGTAATGAACATAGAAACTTCCTAAATTATAGATTGGTTTTGCATACTACACTCAAATAAAAACTTTCTAATGCATGTATTTCATTTTGCCACCGTGTATTAAAGAGAATAAAAACTGTTTATTTCTCTGTGCCAACTGTTAAACTGCTAAAAATCTACCGGGTGGTCTTCTAGCACTATAATATACAATTTTCGTGTGAGCACAATTAGTTATTATAAAATCTGTCGCATTTCTTTATACAATTGACAAGGTAGTATTGAAATTGGGTTAGTTATTAAATACCGTTTCGGATACATGAAACATTCTAAGACCGTTGACTTGTCGCTGAACCGGATATCCTTAGGAAGGTGCACCAAAACAAACGCCGACAGCAAGGACCCACCCACATGCACACATACCGACGATCAAACGGTCGTTGCGTATTTAAAGCTTGAACCGTTCGCAATTAACCATACGGCATACCTAAAATACTGCACTTTTTTCATAATCGTATGTAGGTCGAGTCATAAGTGTGTGGAAGCGATAACTAGCTTTCTTCAGTGTGTACTTGACAAAGCTAAATTCAAGGTAACCGGATTCCGAAACAAGGGAAATATTGTAATAAAATTAGATTTAAAGATAATTGCATAATTATGAAGAGGCGCACGCTTTGATAATCGTTTATGATATACTACGTGAGCGTTTTGCAATATGTGCATACATTTCAAAACGAGCTATTGTATAAAGCTCGGGCGCAATTAAGCATTATCTTTTCCACCAAATTTAAAAACTCGTTGCAGCGACAGCTATGTGCAAGCTGCATTATGTGCTTGGCTGGGGACAATGTTTGGTAACCATGAAGTAAATTAATAGACAATTTAGGCTACACAAGTTCGAAGGATTGTGCATCTCGGTTATTTAATTACTACTCAGCGTTTATACCCATAAGTCGCGCTACCATTGGAAACTTGAATAAGTTTTTTTGTTTCTCAATTGTTTTGTATTTACTTGTCAATTTTTTAAAATTCGATATTTGACAATTAGTTATGGACAAAATCAGAAAGATTCAGCAGATCAAAATAATTTGTTTTTTTTATCAAAGCCAGTGCTCGTTGTGCTTACTCAACGAGCATTCACCCGTCATTTTCAAGTCAAGAATTGGTTCTCTATACTAAATGTCAAATAAGAATGCAGTAGGTGGCGCTCTAAACTCAAACTCAGTTTTACACTAGGAAAGTGCAAGTTTGTTTGCCTGTTCGTGTTTTACAATAATTTTGTCCTATATAATACAAATAAAGGTAGCCCAGCTTCTTCTGTCCATTATTTATCGGTTTTATCTTTACGATTCATACCTAATGTCAAATTGACATATTTGATTTTCAGATGGTTGTAATGATGACTTTGTTTCGACCAATCACTGCCATAGTTATGATTGCTGCGTAACGTGCAACGTAATCCGTGGGGCGTTACGCCACTCCGCGCGCCTGGCAAGGAGGACTATAAATAGCTCCGCACCGACCTTCGGTTCTTAGTGCGACTTTCACTCTGACGATGCAAGCTGCAAAGTCTTGCGAAACGTTAGTGAATATGGATGCACAAACAGCAAAACGGCCAAATCTGCCTAAGTATCCTCGTTCTCAAGATACTCAAACAACACGAGCCACCAAAGAGCATGACCATCGCGCGGGTTTTTGCTCGACTTCACAAGGTGCAAGGCACATTAAGCCAGAAAATGCTGGGTGTTCATATACAAATACTACGCGGTCTAAGCCGAAATTCCATGTTAATAATAATTACTGCATGCTTATTTGAAATTTAGTATAACTCTGGAATACTCGGACTAATTCAACTTTTTCGGCAAAATGGGTTGGTGGGTGATACGAGCTGCGAGATCACGCTTCGCAGATACCCCATCAGTAAGAGTGTTTGAACGTTATTTTCTCGAGGATGAGAACAGCAATTCAGGAACGGGTACCGCTGCCATATATCGCGAAATTGTAGAGGCGTTTGTTCGTTTAATTGTTGAGGACATTGTAAGGATATGGTGACAACTGCTCATACGACTAGAGGCACCATGCAGTTTTTGAAAGAAAATTTTGAAGAGGGAGTAATTTCAAGAAATGTCGCTTTCAATTGTCCTCCATCTTCGCCAGATTTAAGCGGTTCAAATATTTTTCTTTGGGGCTAACTAAAGGACCGTGTTTACGCCAATAAACTATAAATTATCCAGCAACTACAGGAGAATATCCAAGTCGAAATAAGTGCGTTGAAGCCAATAACGCTCTCCAAGGTTATGCAAATGTAGCTCATTTGCGATGAGGAAAACGGTGGTATTTACGAGACGTTACCTTGCACAATGTTCGGCTAAAATGACAACCCGTCATAGCTTTTGTTATCTAGCGACGTCAACGATACAGCCAATCCGTAAAAAATTTTCAATTTTAGCGTAACGTTATTTTAACATGACGTTGTGCAAAAACTTACTAATATTCCCCAGTGTTGTAGTTTAATGTAAACGAAACGTAATCTATATCTTACAACATAAAATCGTTGCTCTCTTTGTATGTTTGCTTGTATTTTTGCTTGTATCTTTGTTCGCGATCTCCTCCGAAGATACTGGCCCGATTAAGTTGTATGATGGCTTAAAATTTTGCTAATTTTTCGACTTAGATCGCAGGCCGGTATATATTTACAAAAAAAGTGCGAAAAAGTTTTAATTTAATTAAATCGTGTACGTGGGCATGGGCTGTGCTGCGGCAGCTGTTGCCTCGGGTGATTCACTATGTCCATATGCTATTACAGCACCTGCTCATTCATCCAAGCCTACCACGCGGGCAGCCCGGGTTCGATTCCCGGCCGAAACATACATTTTTTTAAATTTATATTAATGATATATTGATTTAGTGAATCGAAGCGTAGTTCGGGTGACTCACTAGTATACATATAAAAATAAATCGCCGTGTGTTAGTGACGCAAAAACTCGAGAACGACTTGACCGATTTGGATGATCTTTTTTGTTTTGTTCGTCTTACTCCCGAGGTGGTTTAGCAAAAAAGAACATTCGGAAAGATTCAAAGGGAAAACCGGAAATTTGGAAACTATCAAAAGTGTGTTTTTCTATACACTGTACGACTTTCTATTTGCAGTCATACTTTTATAATTCTGTGCTTAATGGTTTGAAGGGTTTTCCCCATCAACACATAACCCAAAACAATGTTTGCCGGGTCAGCTAGTTAAAGATAATTGACAAACAAGAAGTTATTTAAATTTTAAATGGTAGCGCGACTTATGTGCAACCCAGTAGTATATTATGTATGTGTGGCAATGAGAGAGACGTGCTTATATAGGATTTATTTACGAATCGATTTGGATGAAATTTGGTAAAAGAATACTAAACATAATTTTCGATTGACGGATAAATATAGTTAAAATGGATGACTTCCTGTAAATCCTATTAACTTTGATTTTTAAAATGGATCACACTATATATTTTATGTTTTTTTGAGAATATACTGCTAAAATTACATACGATGGTCAAATTTTCATTCTGAACAAAAAATCTTTTCTTCAAATTTTATTTTTTGTTATAGAAGATTATGATTAGAGAAAATCTTTTCTAATTGATTATAGTAACCCATACTAAGTAATAACTATTTCATCAAATTGATCAATAACAAATCCTTCATGAACGAAAAAAAATTCCTGAACGTGTTTTTTTTAGAAGTAATTTTTTAAATGCATCGTTTTTTATTGAGGAGCGGAAACCATTTATAGGCGACCTAGTTTTCGCGAGGGGGGGGGGGGTAAGGCCTCCGTATTCTCTTGAGTTAGGTATACGCACTTAAACCCCTCCTCGTGTATCATAGATGGGTTTCTCGGTATCGCGATAGCATAACTTCGAGAAACCCTTATATTACCTTATTAGATGTTTAAACAACCATTTGGAAAACCTATTGGAAGATGTACTTTTGATTACGCGACAAGATGTGTGATATCTTCATGACGGAGCTCCTTCTCATTACGCTCTTGTGGTGCGGAGGTGGTTGGATCAGAACTTCCCAGGAAGATGGATAGGAAGGGATGCACCAGTATTATGGCCCCCTTGTTTTCCAGATCTCAACCCGTGTGATTTCTTTTTGTGGGGTTACATGAAACAGTTAGTCTATGCAACACCTGTAAACACAGTCAACGAGCTAATCAATCGCGTCCAAAATGTTGCAAAAGAGATTAGAGGCACTTCAAACATACTCAGGCGAACCCAACAATCGTTAATTGGTCGAGCTCAAACATGCGTGCCCAACGGTGGACGGCATTTTCAACACCTTTCGTAGTTTTAACGATTTGATGCGTTCTCAAGTAGTAGCAGGGAGTTTTCCTTTTGTGTTTTTGGTTTTGGAGTTTATTTTCATGATATTTTTATAAGTTGTTAAGTGTTAATACCTGATAGTAGAACTGTACAAACGCATGCACAAACTTCTCCTCTTAAAATAACCATTTATTTAAATTTGATTTGAAAAATTAATAATTACGATCTGCTACTTATCATTCTGTACTTCTTTCCTTCGGTTGTCACTACGGCCGCTAGGATTCAACAAAAAAAATAATTATAAGCTAAAATCACACAATAATGAATCAGTGGCGCTAATGGAAATGGAAAAGGGAATTTTTCCACCATCATTCCAGATAATTAAAGATATATTTGTTGTGGAAATTATAAGCAGACAACCACTCAGAATTTTTTTGTACGTGTACATCAAAAACACCCTGTAGATCCTTCGAGCAACAACGGAAAGCTGAAGCCAGTCGCGGGCGCTTTTAGCCTCAAGACGCACGACCCTGCTGGCTCAACGTGCATGCTAAATAAAGGCGGCTTGGAGCCGCCCCGAAATAGAATTTGCTGCCTATAGTGTTTGTAAGTAGCAAGTCAAGTGTCAAGTAAGCTGTATGCTGAGTAAATACGCAATTGCGACAAAGTAAGGGATTTCGTGACGTCACGAATGTTCTATGACTCAATCCGCCAGAAATCCGATCGAGCTTGCAGCAGGGACTTCCCCGTAGTCGTAGAAAATGTTCATGTATCGCGCCATTCAAGGTTATTGGCGTATGCCAATCATTTGGGGTCTAGCGCCACCCCAATACGCTAAATTGACTGGCGAAAATTGCACCACTGAAAAGGAATGCGCTTAATGAACAATAAATACGTACGCAAAATAGTTTGTACGGCGAATTCAATTCGAATTCATGTAGTGCATTTAGATTTCAGTATTTGCGCATGGGTTAGTGCGTTCAGTCTTTTAATGAAAATATATATATTTGTTTATTTGTGTAATCAAATTGACTTTTCTTATGCATATTTTTTCAAGTTATTTACTGCCCTGAGAATACTACAAGAGCAGGGCAGCTTCCTGTTTTAGCAGATAATATTGCTTCCTAGCTAGAAGTTGGGATAAATTAACAGTTTAATATGTACTGAGCTAACTGGACGAACAAGAAGGTCAAATCATTTTAAAAAATACTAAGGCGTCTTATTTGTATTTGAAGTCCCAACGAAGGGCTATGAATTGCCTAATATCAAGGAGTGAGTTTATTTTCGTATTGTTATTGAATTGTATCTATCACAATGATAATAGTTACGATGTTAACACTGAACATGTTTTAATCGAAGAAGGTATTTCATTTATTTCCTACTTAATGAGTGAGATAATTTGTTTGGAACTTAATGTCTAATAAGTGTTCTTATAGATAATGGTACCTCAACTTTGGACTATCAGTAGAGGCGATACATTTCTTGTGAAACACAGGGGCAGACACAAAGCATTAATAACTTAAAAAAGCATTTAGACATACAATCACCGCATTCCAGAAATTCTCCCCGATATGAAAATGTAGGAATTTAAATCTGGGGATTTTTACATGCGTTGCCATTAAGGGTTTACTGCGCTACATTACACAACGTTAGCTTGATTCCCAAATATCCTGCTTGTTTTGAAACGAAGACTAGACTTTCAATGTGTACAGAGTGGAACTATATTATAAAGATTTATTTCATATTTAAATACAGTGGCGCATTTTGCAGTTTGTATTCGTATTTGATACGAATTTAAACTAGCTGGTATATTTGGCTTTGGCAGTAGTAAATATAATAAAGCGTAATGTAAAATTATTAGTTAGAAATTAATTTTGAAATCCGGTTTTTTGAATAGCAAAATAAAATGTCAAAATTAAACCGTACTAATCTTATAACATAAAATCGGTGCTCTTTTTGTATGTTTGCGTGTATGTTTGCGTGTTTGTTTGCGTGTTTGCTTGCGTGTTTGTTTGCGTGTATGTTTGCATGTATGTTTGTTCGCTATCTCCTCCGAAGATACTGGCCCGATTACGTTGTATGATGGCTTAAAAGTTTGCTAATGTTTAGACTTAGATCGTAGGCCGGTTTTTATTTTCAAAAAAAGTGCGAAAACATTTTAATTTAATTAAATTGCGTCTATGGGCGTGGGCTTTGCTGCGGCAGCTGTTGCCTCGGGTGATTCACTATGTTCATATGCTATTACAGCAGCTTTTCATTCAACCAAGCAGAATTGGTCTGGTGGTAGAATGCCCGATTACCACGCGGGCGGCCCGTGTTCGATTCCCGGCCGAAGCATACTTTTTTTTAAATTTATGTTAACTAGCAGTCCAGTGAGACAAATGTCTCGTTTAAAAAAAACAAAAACGACCGTTTTTCAAATAGAACGCGTATTAAATAAAAACTGTACCCAGACCTGGAAGGTGTCATAGTGGTTGCCTAACCGATCGAGGTTTGAAGGCGCAGAGGGCATCGGAACATTCTGGAAGCTGTCAAAGTGGTTGCCTAACCGATCGACGTTTTAAGGCGCAGAGGATCGCAGCTCCGTTTGGCTGCTGAAACAGTTTTTATTTAATACGCGTTCTATTTGAAAAACGGCTTTTTTTGTGATTTCTCGAAAACCGGAAGTGTCACGTGACTGAAATTCGGTTCCTGACCTGACATGACCATTCCAAACATATAACTTTCATAACTTTTTTCTCTATCTCTTACGGTTTGGCTGCTGAAACAACGTCCCGGACAGACAAAACGGCGTCCCAGACAGACAAAACTGCGTCCCAGACGGACACGTCTATTAGATAAAGGATGAATCTCTCTTAATTTAGCGAACCGAAGCGTAGTTCGGGTGACTCACTCGTATTAGAATAAGTGTATTAACAAAACATATATTTAAGCGTCCCAACTGTGTGTTAAAACATTTACTTTTGCGTGCCCTTTGTCGCAAATATACAAATACATTATGTAGCGATATGCATTTGCTTTTACATTATACTAAATATTTCTCGAAGGCAGAAACGTATTGTAGTTCACCATAGACAGCATAGTAGACGAACAGTAATAACATGGGCAGATAACAAAACAGCTAGAAAGAAAGAACATGTACGATCGAATTTGAAAACCAAATTCTCCATCATGCCAATGCTCCTGTTCATGCAGTGGCAGTTTTTGATATCTAGACGTGCTATTGCAGCCTGATTATCATCCTATCTGCCATTTGTAACACTCTTCTGTTTCTCAAAGCCAAATCGATGGTAAATGGTATCATTCTGAATCAATAGAATACGAATAATATAAACACTTCGTATAATTTGATTGTGTAAACATGTACAAATTGATAGGTTTCGTGTGATAAAATAATAACAATTACAATATATAACTAGTACTTAAGTTTACTAACTGTTCATATTTTTAAATTATACTGTTAGGTAATAGTTTGGCACAAAAATTGATTTAAAACATTATAGTGGCATTTCCTATCCTTCACATCTGTGTAAGTGCAAATGCAGGATGTGAAGTGTAAATTGCATTATCTATTTTGATTTGATTAGCAATATGCTCCCTTTGTATTCTTCGGGTAAACGTACGACTGCTTTGTTGCGATCCAATAAATGGCTCGAGCTATAAAATACCACAATGCAGTGCCAGTTAAACCTAACATAAATTTATAACTGTGAAAGTTCTTAAAATTCATTTAACAATGGCGCTGTTTACTCGATACGGCTACGAACAGAACCATTCCGTTAACATTCTTAACTTCTGTCGCAATCAATGTCTATTCATATTCACTGTGATATGCGCGTTTAATGAGCGGAGAATTAATTATTATTAATTCTGAGGCCGAGGCATTGCAGGCATCTAATTTCTAGAATCAACCCTCGCTTGATTATTTTAATTACTGGGCTAAGAGCAATCTGTATATTTTTTTATTCTTCATATAACACATCAAGATGTGTTTGCTTTACCAAAGTGAGAAATATAGTATGATCAAAAATTATTTTCGCCTAGTATGGCCATGAATAGTTCCTAATTTATGAATGCAACTAGATCTCACTTAAAAATCAAATGTCAAGTTTGAAATTTAAGTATAAACATAGTTGCATTCATAAATTAGGAACTATTCCATGACCATACTAGATGAAAATAATTTTTGATCATACTTTAGTACAGCCTCAACAAAATTGCATCTGGCATCTATAGAATAAGTTAACTGCACCTGTATTAAATTTAACGTTAGAAACAGTTTTTTATGTGCAATATGTTTTTACGTAATATTACCAAAATTTCGCTTTTACATCTACCATGCAAAATTTGATAGAACTTTAATTTTCTGTTATCTTCTTCTTTATGTACATTTTTACTGTGAAGGTTGGCAATGGTTATGATTATTTCGATTTGTGATTCTTAGTTTTGCAGCGATCATAACTTTAATCTTCTTTACTTAGTAATCTCTGAAGATCTTTTATATTATCTGAGAGAAGACTTTGCCATCAGCGTATTTGGTGTCTATTTTCTGTCTTTTCTTATTCCCGTATTTTTACTCCAATATATTGTTATGGTCTTTAGTATAAGGGTTTAATATCAAATTAATAAGGTTAAAAGAATACAGTATTAAAAATTACAAAGATGAATTTAAGTATGAAAAGGATATCAAAATTATTAAAATGAATTGGTAAAGAAAGGAAATAGAATTTAAAAATCAATTGAATGAAGCTAAATAAGAAACAGTAGGATTCTAACATAATTTAATTATTATCTGAGATGAAGCGGGGAATTAATGGCAAATACTTATTCGAGAAATCCCATTCAACATAGTGGGTGTTAGATAAATAAAAGTTTTTATAGTGTGTTGGACTATGAAATATATGCTAAACAAAATCGCTAAGAAGATAATTTTATTTATCAGTATGTAAAAATAATTTGATACAAAAACATGTAATTCAATTTGTAAGCGATTAAAATTATGAAAATAAACCCTTTATAAAAGTTTAAAAGCTGTTTGGAATATAAATGGGTTATTAATTAAACTAAAATTGGCGTGGTGTAAATAAAAAGTAAACCTCAAAAGATTAAAAGGTGTGAAGAAAAAGAGGATTAAAATAAATGAATCCGGTGAGAATGCCTAAGTAATACAGTTATAATCTACAAAAGCAAATTTCTCGAAGAGGATGCTGAACCGAGTTTATTGTCAAATTACATTGCATCATATGAAATTGGATAACAAGGAATGGTTTTTACTGGAAGTGGTTTACATCGAGATTGTTAGCAGAGTGAGCGTTTTATGGGGTGAATGGGGGGTTTTCATCTAAAAGAGTTCTAATTCGACAAGCTTGTTATTGAAATGACATCTTGTAACTTGCATCTAGTCAAGGTTCGTGATACTAGGTCGTCGGAGGCTTGAGGATTTTGGTAGGACAACGTGGATGGTGTTTTCTGCTGACATTACTACTGGAGAAAGTTGGTAGGTGCCTTGTCGTGTTTTTGGTCAGGAAGTCTTTGTGGATCCAGGTGTTTTTTTTTTGTGGAATTTGGACAGGGATTTGTTTGGACGTTGGGAGATCTTTGTCAGATTGCTGGATGCGTTTATCTTGGTAAAGCAGAGTATCGAGTCCATGAACGGGTGACAGAATACAGGTATTTAAATAAAAAAAAACTGAAAGAAAAAGATAGAAAGAGTGAAGTGAGGTAATTTTAAAGAGGGAAGTACTTACTATTTGATTTTTGTTGAGTGACAAGTAAATGTAACGGGAAAGTATTTGTAATTGATTTTGCACTTGCATAATTCAAAGTGACAGGTGACAGACGTTTAAGTTGTCATGAAATAAGAGAATCAAATTTCCGGAATAGAAGCAGTCTAAATTATGAGCGAATCATACCTGTGTTTTAGTAAGAGTAAAATGTTTCTACCGGAGTTAGCGATTTAATAAAATTGATAATCCATAATTATAACAGGGCAAATAAGTTACAAAAAAAATCAATTTAAAAGAGAATTGATTGAAAATACACTAAAGTATAGTAAAAGTCAGATGTAATAGCTAAAATATAATGATTATTGCTATAACATGAAATCATTTAAATACATAAAGATCATTATTACATAATCAATTATAACTTATAATAGGTGCTACTAAGTGGAGCTATAACAATAGTCAAGTGGTGGAATAGTTTCCAGACGTGGCAGACACAATATTTTTTCTAAAGAGTCAATTATTTAAATCAATAAATGAGTATGTACCTCTATTTTTTACTGTTTTTGAGAACAATTAGGAAATATTCATTTCCTAACTATTTCAAAAAAGATGTGGTAAAGTATGTCATTTTTTAACAAATTAAAAAAAAACAGTTGGGAAATATATATTTCCTAACTGTTTTAAGAAAGTATAAAAATGTATGTTATTTCCTAACTCAAACAGAAGTAAATTGCTTTGGAAATGTCGAACTTTTCCTAACAAGTTAAAAAATAGCTAATTCTGTATCAAGTTGTAAAATTCAAGTGTTTTTTGTGTGTAAAAAACAGTAATTTTGCAACGTGTTCTGTAATTTGGACTCATTAATTTTTGTAGTAAATACATTTACTTAAATCGAAAAAGTTTTTCTAAATTTTCATATTAGTACTAGTGCCAATATGAAATTTCACATTGCAACTAGTGTCAATATAAAATCTCATATTGCAACTATTGCGAATATATGCATCATTTTGACGTCTAAAACGACAACAAAGTGTCGTTATATTAGGTCAACATTGCAGAAAATCTTTTGCAGTAGTTTTCCGGAATACACGTTTAGAAGTACAAGCGAAAATATACATCTCTGTCTGTCTGCCTGTTGGGTGTATAACTCAAAAACTATTTGTTGAAGAATGACGATACGTTGCATGCATATTATATGTCTACTTGGCATGAAATAAAAAAAAAATCAGAGAAATATATACAGGTTCAGCTCCTTAAAAAAAATTATTTAGTTTTGCTCTACTTGAGAAATAGATACAAGTAATAGTTTGCACACAGCACAGGCTTTATCAGTGGCGAAAATGAGACCTAACAGATTCAGGGTAAGCACCACAAATGGGACATAATAGAATGGTGCTTCATAATGCTTCAGAAACTCGTCGCGGACAAGAAAATAGTTAGAAATATTCGCCTCGTAGCGCGGAGTTCGAATCGCAAAGGGCTACATTTTTTTATTTACAAATTGATCAAATTCGTTCGAGGGAAGTTTCGTGGAAACCACTTTACTGATTTTTTATACTTGTAACAGTGTGAAACAGTTGTTACTTCTTTTGTCTCTCTAAGAATTCCTTAATGTTTTTATCCAACACCTCCTAGTTATAAGGCCATTACTAGAGCAATTTTAGACCTCTAATGTGGCTCATAATAACCTACTAGTGAGATAAAGCATAACTCCCTAGTGAGATAAAAACCAGCTAGCTCACTACTGTATTGTTGGTAGCACTTTCAAGCTATGTCAAATTCCAGATTTGCCGGTTATGTTTTGCGTCAGTCTGTGTCAAATAACAAACAAAACCTAACCTACTAGCCTTGAGTTTGACATAGACTGACAATACACTTCAATACTGCCAAACGTATAAAATGAATCACAGGCGACGCTAATTATAAATGTATTTGATCTCTCGGTACTTTCCAATTTGTTACTATGACTTTTCATGGCTGTCAATACAAAATTTAGGTTTTTTTAGATATTTATTGAGTTGTTGGATAAATTTTTGTGGCACGGGTATGTTATTACAAATAGTTCACGAGAGAAAAGTTGAGCCCTCGAGCCGCCAGGCCGAACGGGGTCATTTCTCGAGTGAATTATTTGTAATATAACACACTTATACCTTAAATAACTATTAAATATCCTCATTTCGAACGATTTCAAGTTGATCAGGGTATTCTTGTTCAAAGTTCAAATCTCCATTCCGTACAATAAAATGGATAAAACTTAACATCTTGGGATACGTTTAGATCCCCATTACAGAATATTTATTTCATAGGAACTAATATGATTCTAGCTTTACAAATTATATTTTTGATCTTTTCTATATAGTCATTGGTCTCATTTAATACTATCGTTTTAATATAGTTACATTTTTTAGATTTTTCAATCTCTACATTGCACAATATGAACTATTCTTCGTGTTTCCTGGTTTTCTGAAACATTATTCTATCAACTCATCTGATGTTTACCTACGTACTTTTTCTCCAAAATTTCTCGCAATATCTCCCCTGAATATAGGTTAAAAAACACGCAAGAATTCACCTACCTGCCTCACGCCTCTTTTGGCTATTATTTCTTCCGTTATATGTAGGTAGTGGTATTCTATTCCACAACGAGCGTTGGAACATTCTAAATATGAACGGGATCGGTTTTCCTATTAAGCACTTGTGTAAATAAAAAATGTGAAACAACCGTGAAATTTGAATCCACATTAAGGTGTAGATTTCCATATTACTGCGGCGAAAGTGTCATATATTGTGAAAATATCATTGATTGCTGTACTGAATTGTGTATTTTCATAAAATCAGCCAAAATAGTTATTTATTTTTTTGCAAAATATGTGTCTTTTTTGAGAAATAAGAATTGTTGTTTAAGGATGTGATCCCCTAATAGCTATTTCAAACTTTGGTTTAGGTATATTCATATTCTTTTATAGAAGAATGATGAATTCACTAATAATTGCATACTTACCTATTTATGGCTGTTATGTGTTGTAAGATACCAACGTTGTCGAGGTGAAATTGTGCTCCACCCTGTATAGCAACAGATTTTTTGTAAATTTTAATATCTACTTAAAACCACAAGGTATTTTGATGTCAGGCAAACGCATTCAGACCCTTCAAGGTTTTAACGGATAAGAGGATTATTTGTGAATGATGTGCAATATCACCCTAGCCGGAATTGTATGACACATAGCAATAGAAGCTGTAAACAGTAAAATCCTAATAGTCTATAAATCTTAAAATGTTTCAATGAAAAGATGTCACAGTAATTACCCATGTATTCAATAATAGGGTAGAGTTTTAAATAAATAGTAAGCTTTCTGTTAAAATTAGTTAGAGCAAAACACAAAATTCAGAATTGTTATATTTTAAACACAAAGAATAAATAGTGTGAACTTGAAAAGTTATTATCTTATTTACGCAGCAATTACCTATTCTAATACAAAACTGTAACTACAATTTTAGGCACAACGCATTTTCAAGAATACGTCAAATAGTTATTCAATGTTAAGCTCTATTTATCTAAAAGCTCATAAATAATACACAGACAGGCACTTTAAGCAGTAACAGCAGGGCAGATGTTTATTTATAATCCTTCCGTTCCCAGCTGTAAACAGGTAAACAAGTCGAAGTAGAGATTTATTTGCTCATTCAAGAAATTTTCAAAAATATCTATCGTTTTAGTTGCATGTAGAATAAAATATAAGCTGAAGGGCGTATCGTATCGAATCTAGGGAAAAAAACTCGGAACAAATCCCGGAAAAAAAACCGAAAAGAAACCAGGAAAAAACCCCGGAAGAAAACCCCCCGACAAGAAGACAACCGCACAGAATGGAAACAAGCCTTTTTTTATTTGAAATATGTCAGTTCAACAATGACATATGGTAGTTCATGGCAGTTGCGAAATATTAATTTTTATCAGTAGTCACATCTGAGTACTTCACATGTACTCCTTCGCTAAACTTAATTATGTTGACAAAAGATACATTATTAATTAGTGTATTACAAATTAGTCATAGATTTGATAGTTTGATGTAAGTGTAGGTACCTAAATTAAATGTCTTGTAATTCTCGTTTCAGTGTACTGTGGATGTTTTATATTATAAAACTCCGCACTTTCACATCGATTTAAAGTTTCATGAAAATTCACTGTTAGGTTTTTAATATGTTCAGAAAGGCATTGTTACAATCCCAAGGTCTCGATGCAATTGTTTGCTACTGACAAACCATTCGACGTTAACTTATGAATGTTTGTTGATGACGCGTTGCTCCAAACGACACAAGCATATAATAGAAGAAGACAGTAATAATAGTACCTATATTACGCAACAAGTTTAGAAAAGTGACGTTTTACTGAACAAGTATGGCTGGTTTGAGTGCGAGCATAAGCGAGTACTTATACAGCCATACGAGTTCAGTAAAACCACTTTTCTAACGCGTTTCGTATACTATTTTATCGCAATTCATATAGAAATGTGAAATATTAATTGTTTATATTATAAAAGTGACAATGAATGTCAAAACATAACCAAGCCGAGCAGAACTTGTTTTTATGTACTGAAACACAATAAACAGCACCAGTTAATGTTATGCGTTTAGCAGCACTGAAATGTATTGTTGGTGATACCGTAAGTCAATGTCAAATTCGAAATTCACAGGTTAGGTTTTACGCCAATCTTGACAGACTGACACAAAACCTAATCTGCTAAATTCAAATATGACATAGACTGACAGCGTCAACAACAATATAGTCCAGTCTTGCCAAACGTAAAACGAATCGCCGTTGCTATGCTGTAATGGTTGCTGTGGTGCAAAATACCACTTTAGTAAGCGATTTTGAATGTAGAAATGTAGTACATTACCACATGAAATGCCATAAAGTACAATTAACTTTTAGCCCTGACTTTTAATTGATAATTGGATAGAGTTGAGCTAGTGTGGAGTAACCCTAATTAAGTTTGTTAATTGCGTTCTCCATGTTAAGCGAGTATCCAAGAGTACACCTTTCTTCATTATTTTTCCGTTGCATATTATTTTCGTTGATTCTTGATAGTCGGTGGATCATCTGCTCGTCAAACGGTGAAGATTTTGACAGCACACCCATCGTTGTTGTTTATTGTAGTTTCCATTGTATAAACCAACTAACTTGTAGTCGATATACAGCTAAGTTTATTTCGTTTTTATAAGGATGGGCGTACTTTCTACAAACATTAGTAGATCAGCTTGAATAGCTGGTATGTCATCGGTATAAATATTAAAAGAAATTGGCCCAAATTTGCTTCTTTGTGGTGCTCCAACACTGCTTGTTCTAATAGTCGAAGTCGAGTTATGTATTCTTATTTGAAATATGCGGTCACCGAGAAAAGAGAACAATACAGCTTTTAGGTATTCAGATTTTTTTTCTCAAACCAAATTGAAAGGACGGTATGGTATTATTACTATAGATTTCTTTTGTTGATCTAAAATGTACTATTTTTCAAATAATTTGAACATTGTAGGTGGTAGGCTGATTGTTCTATATCCAGTGGCCAGTTTATGGTTTTTACCAGGTTTTAGTCACATTAAGATGTAATAATGTGTCAGGACATTTTCAAAATTCACGTATGTATGAGTTATTCATTGATATTTCAAGATTACGACCCCGCTTGTATATAGCTTTCTTTAATACCTTTCCGCTTAATTTTAATGTGGTTCGAATGTTGTGCAAGTTTTGGCATTATCCCGTCACGCAGCTGTGCCCTCGATCCGGGCTGTGGCTGAACACCTGTGTTTGTTATCGCTCTACAGTTGTGGCAAACTTCAGCGCGTCTTGGTTGAATTTAAAACGCGAGTCCGTGAGAGCGACAGAGAGGTTTTTGAATGTTTTTCGCTTGGTCTCCGTCTGTCTGCGTTGTGGCCGCCCTTCGCTGTCGGCGGGGTGACGTGATTGAGTGGAGTTTAGTCAGTCAGTATTGAAAGTTAGTTGCTGGCTGTTACTGCGAGCGGGTCCTTAAAGTGTGGCTTGTAGCCATCCCGTGGCTCCGGTCGCGAAAGTGGCCTGTCGAGAGAGCTTTCTGAGCCGTTGAGGGGCGCAGTTGTGCAGTTGTGTGGTTTTTGGTAATGCTCCATTCTGTTTATCGACCAACGTCCTGGTAATCTCGTGTGCCGTGCAGGCATATTACCACTTCTACGTTGGATTCATCGCACGATGGCGTGCAAAAGGTCACCCTGTTTGTTTCCATGCGGGTCCCGTCGCGTCATGTTCTGCGAAGATATTCTGGATTGCGTCATCAACGAATGCAGCTGCAGCCTTGCGATATTCCCAGCTGTGAGGCAAAGTCCTGCCACCAAGTTAAGAGCCAGGTGATACTGCAATAACAAAAGGTAGCGTGTATTGTAGATGTTAGCCGTTACAATTATAGTCCGTGTTCCGCTGTCATGTTTCATGCACTAAATTAACGCTAGTGACCCAATTTTGGGCCAGATGTAATAGAATACTCCTTGTATTTTGTACGCTAACGAACGTCAATCATTATATGTGTTGATGTACTTTTGGACCATATGTGTACATTAGGCTAATAGATCGGTTTGTCTTATGTTGTCTTGTGTTTTCCTTACGCCTGTTGCATGCATATTTTCAGGCTGAATGGTTCGCAGTGTAAAATCGATGTGAGGTGGACCCTGCATGAAGTTATAAGCGTCAAAGGTAGGTAAGGACGCTCCGTCGTCGCAGTGCCGGGGAGTCGCAGGGCTGCACACCGATTCTACTACATTGCGTTTAGCTTTTGAGTTTTGCCAAGGTGAAAAGTTGAAAGGTATGCACATTTGCTTTCCGGTTTCTTTGTGGGCTTACCGTTGCATTTTCGTTCATATTGATGGAACTGGGTGGCGCTCAATCTAATTTAGCACTGTTTACCGTTCATTAGGCCGTTGCCCGTGTGTTATCTCGTGTTGAACCACCTCTTGCTTCACTGAGTCTAGTCGGCACTTTTTGTTACGGACAGGGCGGCGGTCCTATGTGAGTTACCCTCCTGAATTTGAGTGATATCGTCCGCGCTGGCCGTCTAGCTTTTTCGTGGAATTTCGCATGGGCTGGCGCAGTGTCGTTAAAGTCATTTTAGACCGTAACAAATGCTTTCAGTTCTTGAAAAACTACTCAAGTCGTAGGCATGCGTTAAACAGCATTGCTAGAAGAATTAACATTTTCTCAGTTCCATGTTTTAGTATGACGTTTGTTATTGGATCATAACTCGGGTATTTTTTGTTTAGTAACGTGGTAATGATACTAGCTATTTCAATTGGAAATGTTGGATTCATTTCGACACCGTACTGATGCATATGTGTTGCTATGTGATTTAATATACTATTTGAAAAGCCATGTTATATTTGCTGCTGTGGTCTGGCGATGCGTTCTAAATGATCAGCAAAAATATTACACTTATCAGTGTGGTATCGTGCATTCTTATAGTAATAGAGGGTTATTTCTTAATTTTTACGTAGTATTCTCCTTGTAGTTCTCCAAAGACCTGAATCTTTCGATTGTAAATTATAAAAATTTTATATAAATTAATTCTATAGGTGTCTAACCCACGTTTTACTCGATGACAGAAGTTGTTCATTTAATTTTTGGTAGCTGGATTCCTTGTTATCTGCCACTCGCTTTTTTTGTTTGAGTAGGGTGTTAAATGATTCAATGGGAAAACAGATTTTTAAAAATAAACTTTATTTCGTAATTACAGGTATAAAGCAAAAACCGTGTTAACTCCGTTACGAACTAGCAAAGAATGATCTAACGTTTTACATAGTCCGCAATGTGGCAAAGAGATAAGCCATAACAATGCTCTGTTCTGTGCCTTGTCAGCGTGACGTCGTGTTTTTGATAAGCAGGTGCATGTAACTCTTCTCTCTTTAATAAGATACAAAAACAACAGTTGTTTTTTGGATTCTGGACCACTTCCACTTCTTCAGCTTCATTTTGATTTTCCTTTTCGACTTTCTTTGGACTTTCCAATGATTTCTTGCATTGTTTTCTAAATATTAATATAAACAGCACAATGATTTCGATAATTAGTAGGCCAATTAGGGTGCTAATAATTGGGGTGGTGTTCACCGGATAGTCGATCTGCTTGATTGGTGTTAGTTGCCTTGCGATTTCACTAATTTGATACATTTCTTCTATGTCCAGTTTTGTAAAATTGAAAGTCTTGTGTTGGTTCAAAATTTCAAAATTTCCCATGCCAAACTTCTGTAATATGAGTGGTTTGCCTTGTTGCAATTTAACGTCATTAATAAATTTCTTGCCCGCCACTTGGATTTCGTACAATTTGGGAATCTTTATTAGGGATGGGAGCTTTATTTCTAAATATTGGCCTGATTTGCATTTGGAAAAAAGCCTTTCTTGATTTGCAGGAATTATCAACACTTCTTCTTGGATGACTTGCTTGATGATGAACTCTATGAATATTTCGAGTGCGTGACAGTTTTTCGCTGGTCTGCCTTCGAGACGCCTGAGGGTGCAGTTATCCTCCACAATGAAGTTTTCGGTGCAATAAAATGTTTCTTCCAGTACTGAGCATTCATTTTTCTCGAACTGGGTCTTGGAGTTTTTCAGTGCCAAATATCGGTGTTTTGGAATAATAATTTGGTGGGTTTGGATAATTGGATAAAGATGGTAGAAGTCCAGGACTTCGGGACGTGTGTAGCAAAAACTAATTTAGAGTTTACAAAAGTTACTTGCGTTCCCAAGAAACTGGTAGTACGTGAGGAGATTTTTGAATTTCGGAGTTTTTCTGTTTTACTGTGTATTTTTCCAAGTAATTGAGGATCTCTCGGAGTTTATAATTTGATATTATTACGCAGGGTATTCAATTTCGAGAATACTATTGCATTTTCTATATTGTCTATGAAAGTTATTAAAATGTGATAGTCCAAATTCAATTAGGAGATTGTACCTTGAAAAGTAATGTAAGTACTGAGGTCGTTAATAGTACTCTGAACTGCTGCCTGGAAAGTTTTTAAGTCATTTTCAAGTTTTTCTTGGTTTTTATAAAATATTATTATTGTTTTATTGTAGTTAATTTTGGGCAATAACGAATGTTGAAAGTAAGCGGCATATATTTGTTTAGACTGTTTAGAGTCTATATACCCTTTAAGAAGTTGTACAACATGATATTTGAAGTTAATTTTCGACACAGTTATATAAAACCTTGAATTTTCGAAAATTACGTTTTTTCGACATTGTATCGAATCTACGTCGCCGTCTGTTATAAAAAATTGATTCTTATATGTGTTTAAAGACCTTTCTGTTATTGGTTTAGTACAAATAGGGTTTTCTTGAGATGCATGTACTATTTGTAGATCAGTTTCGTCGTTTTGATTTGGTGTTAGAGGGGGTTTCATTTGGATATCAGAAATTACATTAACTTTAGGATGATTTTCATATAATAATTCCAGTATTTCGGAAATAGTATCATTATCCAAATATGGAAGTGGTTGGTTTTCATTTAGGGCCTCTTGACCCACTTGAGTAATATCTTCTAGATTATTGTCAATAGAAGAGGTTTCTAAAGGGTTAAAATCAAATTCTGGTGAATTACTGGAAAGAGCTTCTGCTGCTTTGTTGTTTTTACCATTTTTGTATTTGATAGTATAATCGTACTCTTCTAGTTTTAAACGCCACCTAATTAAACATGAATTTGGTTCCATTGTAATGGCTTATGATCTGTTAGAATTGCGAATTTTGGAGCGAAAAGATATGATCTAAAATATTTCCAACTCCACACGATAGGAAGAAGTTCTTTTTCAATAGTCGAGTAACTTATTTCGGTTAGATTTAGCGTTCTGGATGCATAAGAAATTGGATGATTATTTTAAGAGAGTACAGGCTAATACTGGTTCTGAAGTTAATATATTTTTACATGTATTGAAATATTCAATAAATTCTTTGGTGTGTTCTATTTTTTAAATATTTTTAAGACATTGGGTCATTGACTTGGTTAATTTAGCAAAATTCTGTATACATTTACAATAATAACCTAACAAATCGAGAAACGATTTAATTTCCTTTTGTTTACGTGGAATGGCAAATTTTCTGATAGTTTCTACTTTATTTTTGTTTAGTTTGATGCCATCTGGTGTCACGACATGACCTAAATTTTAAGTTTTGAACATGTTTTTACAAACTTGTACTAAAAATAATTATGTCATCCATATAAACCATACATATTTTATTTAGCAGGTCTTTTAAAACTTCGTCCATCACTCTTTGAAAATTTGATGGAGCGTTTTTTAATGCATACGGGACACTTAAATATTCAAATTGTCCATTTTCGACGTTAAACGCGGTCTTTTCAATAGAACGTTCACTCATTTCTATCTGGTGAAACCCGCTAACTTAATCAAGCGTACTAAAATATTGAGCTCTACCTAATTCATACAGAATACCATTAATATTAGGAAGGGGGTACCTATCATCAATTATTTTTTCATTAATTTTGGGATAGTCCACGAGTAGTCTTAATTTTTGTTTTCAGGATGCGTCCATTTTTTGCGGCACTATCCAAATAGGAGACGACCACTGGCTATAATATGACCTGATGATTCCTTTTTCTAACATTTCTTGAATTTATCGTTGCACTTCTTGTTTATACACGTATAGGTATCTATATCGCGTGCTTAATTTTAGAGATAAAAGTTAATTTATCGCCTGGTTTAAGAAAAATGTCTGAAAATTGGTTACAAAAATTTATAATAGCAGCTTTTTCTTTTTGATTCATGTGATCGGTACGTATTAGGTTTTTTATGTTACTTTTATCAATTTGGGGGTTGCTTATTTCTCAAGGATTAGTGAACGATTTGAATTTATAAATTTAATATAAGGATGGTTCAAAACTAATTGTTGATATAGGTTCGTTTAAGGTTACTGAATTTGCTCTTTGCGTTGGATTTTGTATTTCTACGGGTGCATAACAGTTTTTAACAAAAGTTAAAACTTGTGGAATGAAAAATGTGTCAGTATTACTTTCGTTAACTAAAATTTCTCCATTATCCACAGTAACTGGGAGATTCCTAATCATCTTCTCTTCGGGATTTACCAGGCAAAAAATTAACATCAATGGGTTGTCGACATTTACACGGAATTTGCATATGCCGCCCTATTAATTTTTTGTTAACCAAATCAATATTAAGATTAATTTGTATAAGATCTTTTAAGCCTAGTACTCCGTTGAAATAATTGTGAAAATCAAATAAAACGAAATCTATTTCGTGGTCATTACGGAATTCCGAAAATCCTGTTATTATTGTCTGATATCGAACATATCTGCTCCCAATAGCTGTTTTTATTACGGTGTTGGCGTGTTAAATTGTTTGCGAATAAAGATCTTTACTACAGATGGTTTAATAATTGACGTAGAACTACCTGTATCAATCAATAATTTTAATTTTGGGTTTTTAAATTCTACGTACGGTAAGGAATTACGGGAGGAGATACTTATTTCTGCTAGGGCTGTTTTTGTGTTCGGCCGTCTAAAGGAAAATTTTCAGTTCCATCGGTATCCTATTCAATGTTATTTCTGTAGTATTGTTCATTATTCTTACCGTTTTCGCAAATTTGATAGTGATCCTCTAAAAGTCTAAAGGATCATTTTGTATCTCATCGCAATTAAAAGTTTCTGAGTCAAAAACATTGCAAGAATCTAGGTTATCGTTATCGCATTCATTTGCGTGAAATTCTTCGAAAATAAAGTTTGTTCTTTTTTTATTAGGGTGTCTGAAAATTTTGAAAATTATTTGATTCCAAAAACTGCGGTTTATTAAATTGTTGCGTAGGGGATCTTTTCGAAAGCATCGTTGGATGTCGCTATGTCGTTGACATGGGCTCCGGTTTAGGCAATTGGTTTGTAGGAATTTGGTTTGGTCTGAACACATTACGAGGGGGACCAAAAACTTCCCGATTAGTGGGGTATCTTCTAGGAGGTTGTTGTTTGGGTTGAATATTTATAGGCTGATTGGTCCATACTGGCTTTACTGATTACTTTTGGTTTTGCAAATATTGAGGGACATTAAAATGCGATTGAAACCCATTCGGTTGAACGTATGAAGCATTGTCTTGAATGGATACTCGTTTCTATTACTGCCAAAATTAATTTTGAAGTTATGTTTACTGTTATCACTTAAACTACCGTGAAATCTTTAAAATTTCTCCAATCATTAACGTATGCCATGGCGTCTTCTAAAAAAGCTGTTTTTTTAAATGCATGTTATTTTTTAAAATATCTGTGCAACCTGCAAATAACGTATCAAGTGCAATTTTATCATATTGATTGATTCGGCATAATTTCTCTGATTCATTAAGTTTAACATCGTTGCTTGTTCTTTGTGCAATGTTGCTTCGTAGTAATTGGAGACGGCTATTGAAATTTAGTAAATGTTCACATTTATAGAACCTATTTCTGGTTAATTCATGCACTAAGCAGAGCAAATCCCTACGATCCGAAAAACATTGCACTAACGCCTCTTTCACACTCGACCAGCTATTCAATTCTACTATATTACCTACCATCGCTTTTGCCCTACCAAGTAACTTTTCTTGAATGAATTCGAAAATATGTTGGTCAAGCTCTGGGTCTTTAAATTTACTATAACCTGTAATTAAACTTTCGCAACGAGAGATAAATTTATTCTAAATATCGCTGTCGCTATCAAACGGTTTAATAATACCTGTTTTAAACTTAAAGAGAATCCACTGTATTTGAGCTGGTTGATTAGTTTGTTTAGTACTCGTCTTATTTAATGCTGTATTATTCTTACTTAGAATAGCCTGCCTCAATTTCAACAACGTACGAACTTGTTAGATTTTCTTGAAACGTAAGGTTATTTAACTGATCCAGAAGATCGTCAATTTCAATCATAAATATTATTTTATCGTTAATTATAAATACTTTTTATTTGTTAAATATTTTAAATAAACGTTTTACTCAAAAATATCCTCTTAAATCCTAAATTGTCTACAATAGACTGTATACTACCCTATCTTCCCCAAAGTCCTTAAACCGAGGGCCTGGGAAAGGCAAAAAGAAATTTGGCACCTACTTAGTTCGTAGACCTTTGTGTTTTTTTTTCCGATCGCTGTTGTTTCCGATATCGTCGAATAAATGGTTCAGGATCTACGCTGAAGACGTTGAAACTCTTAAGTCGCGAAAAGTTTCAATTTTTCCGACACGATGCGAAAGGGATTTTCCACAACCGCGCACTATCCTACCGACTGCTCCAGTTAAATAAACCAATCGAAGAACAGCTTTTTAAAGATACACTTTATTTCATAATTACAGGTATAAAGCAAAAACCGTGTTAACTCCCTTATGAACTAGCAAGGAATGATCTAACGTTTTACATAATTCGTAATGTAGCAACGATATAACAATGTGCTGGTATGTGCCTTATCAGCAGGGCGTCGTGTTCTTGAAGCAGGTGCATGTAATTGGGGTGGTGAGTGATATTTTTTCGTTTTTTTTGTTTTTGAGTGGATTTGTTGATTGTTGAATGCTCTTTTGAACTAAAGTTGTAATATTTATAAGCAAGAATTACGTCAATATTCAAAAAGGGAAGCGGGTACATAAAAACTACTAGGGGATTCGAATTAGAGTGTGCAGCTCGTTTAGTACACTGTATGAGCGAATTATAAAAACCAGACTTGAAAATGAAATGGAAAATATCGAGGAAAATAATGATATTCGAGCCGAACTGCCCTGCATAAATAATATTTTTTTGTCTATAACAACTGTAGGAAGATTATACAGCTTATACAACAAAATAAAAATTACGATTCTGTTCATATGCAACTTACTTAAAACATCCAAGGCTAAACTTTATGCAAAAATGATGTGAACCTATTATACCCACGCATTTTATTTCTATATCAGGTACTGACCCAAAACTCTACTAAATTTTTATTAAATTTTATTTGTTGTTTTTATTTTCATATTTCTGGTCACATTGCTCGCAATAGCACCCATTAAATATTAAATATTGATATATGTTAATAAAAATATTTCATTTTATGTAATTGCTAAACAGTTTAATACTTGCTATAAATAGTGTTTTATTGAATAAGCACACCGTAGTTGACTATCGTTGCAAACTTCGCTTCGCTCGACTTATCCAGCCTTCTAACCATATTCTGGCAATTAATTCCGTAATTCACACCGAAGCTTTCGCTATTATTCCGAAGCAAGATGTTGGCAGGTACAGTATCATTCTGCATAATTACTCCGACTCCATTTGTAACTTTCATAAAGTAATCGCGAGTACAATAGCACGGCAGCACGAACTATCCGTCAAAGTTCAACGCGAGAAGTATGCAGTTCATCGGCCAACCAACTTAAGGAGCTGATTTTAAACGAACACCAAGATTGGATGAAATTAGCAAAATGTGTCAGATGCTACGATACGATCTCAGCATGTTGTTGACTGCGAATACCGCTATGGGATGTATTAATATGGGTACATTTTTTTACTTAAAAGGGAATTAAGCTCATTGAAATAAGTATTGATATTTTACGCTGTTTTAGTTATACTGTAAAAATGACATTATACGCTTTAGTGTTTTTGTTTACAAGATGCTCTAACATAAGCAACCGACACTAATAATTATAAAAAAAAGATTTGCATTCACAAAGTGCAAGGTAGACAAAGTCAAAAATGTTGGTCTATTTTGTTAATAGAAATCATGATGCAAGTGCTTTCTAGAGAACCATCTTGTTCTTTTTTATAATTACAACACAAATATTTTTTTATACAGATTAATAAATGGCTTAGTTTTCCGACAAACTAGTTTAGCATAGCCTTGTACTACAAAAATCGTTGATCCTTCTAGTATTGTTACCAAACACGTGTAAGCTATAATTGCAAACAGAACGCTTTTGAAATACGAGAAAAAATGCACGTAATAGTAATTTGTATAACTAGTTTTGAAAGTCATACTTTTGAGATGATTTCGGAGGCTTTCACGACCATTGTCATTAAGTAAAAAACGACTTCCGGGATTGGACCGTGTCATTATTGAGGTCATACTTTTATTCGTGAATTTGCAGTTTAATAACTAGAACGAAGCCCGAGTTAATCAAGTAAACGAATGAAAAAAAGCACTTTCAAAACGTGTTGTACACGTAGTTTTTTTGGCATAGCGATGTCGTGGTCGAAATTTAGTCGAAAAGGACTTCGGAATTGACAACGGTCAAATTGACATTTCAATAAAATAGTTAAAAAAAGTGTACATTTTTTCACAATTTTTGCGTTAAAAAAAGTTGAACTTTCAATACGATTTTTCGTTAAAAAAAGACTCACGATCAATATGCAAAAGAAGTATTTAGAATCGTTACAAAATATAAGACAATTTTGAATAATCACATTGTTTTCTTTTACAGTATATTCGAAGTATTCCATTTGCAATTAAATTGTGACAAATCTTAAGCTACAATAAGGTCAGGACCTACTATTTTTCGAATGTTTTTTTAAAATTTCATCAAAAATTCTCTCATTAAGGGATATGTAAACGCAAATGCAAATTCAATCAAATTATATTTAACATGTAGTTCTAGTATAATTTTAACCGGTTAAAAATACTAAGCCTAGCATTGCCAGGCCAACTCTTAGACAGCATTTAAAACTTTGCTTAAAATATTACTTCGATATAACCTGCAAAAGCATCTCTTTCAACCCCTACCATTTTTAAAAATTTACAATTTTTGTCACAACAACTCAATCAATCATGATCAACCCAATATAATATAAAAATTGGCATAAAACAACACAACTCTTGTGAAAACAGCAACCAGTTTGGCGTTATAGAAGAATTGGAAAATTGGTCGCTTTTTTTGTATCTGTTTGTCGATCTGTATTTGAGTTATCTGCAATAGCCGTTAAACAGTCGTCTTACTTTTCTGTCAGAGTGGTGTAGTGCTACACTGCTGGGCTGCCGAGCTTGAGGCCTCGAGGTCGAAACTCGGTTGCGGCAATTTTTTAAGTTATCTAAAGATGCGGATGCAAATTTCTGTCTGTTGTCACCTTTTAATCTAAAATACCACATTATCTGCGCTCTTTGTCCCATTCCCAGTCTTCGCTAATAGTACTGATGAATTGTTAACTTGATTTTAAGCCGGCGTGTTTAGTGGCAGAAAAACAACCCTGCAACCACCGCGGGGGTTCCAGACATTCATGGAGCGGCGTCCCAAAGAGTGCACGGCAAAAACCGCTGAATGCCAACCCTTCTTCTTTCGTTAAGGTAGAGGGTAAAGGTTAAGGTTTAAGGTCATTTCAATTCACCCAACTGGGGGCGGGTTACTATAGGGACCTTGCGTCCCTCTTCAGCCAATAACGGGAATTTCGGGATGGGTGAGAGAAAGTAGGAGGGAGAATGGAAAAGACGTCAGAAAAGGTGGATAAGTACTGCCCCAGAATTCGCATCAGAGAAGGTACTCTGTTGGCTCAGGAAAACCACATAAAACCTGGATCAGAGCAGACGGCCACAGGAATCGAAACCACGATCTGCCGAATGCTAAGCAGACATGCTGACCACTGATCCACATAGCTCGGTATGCTGTAGACCTAACATCCGTAGACAGCCATATTGTATTTTTTATTTAAACCTTTAGTTGTCTATTCCGCATTCTGTTGCAGAGTGTGACATAATCTTTAATCCCGGTCCAAGCTCTAATGTTTTTCATCCACGATAAGCCTTTTTGACCGATTCCTCTCCTTCCCTCTATTCGTCCTTCGAGTACCAACCTTTGGAATTGGTATCGATCACCGGTAAACAATTGTTCTTTTCTTTACTGTTGCAAAGAGTTCTCGTTCAGTAAGGTTAACCCATTTTAGGAGCTCAAAATTCCGTACTCGATCTGTGCATGATATCCGGAGGATCCTGCGGAGCAGACACATCTTGAAGACATCAAGTCTTATGGTTGACTAGACGTAGCATTTTATCATTTGATATAGAACGTCAAAGTTCAGGTGGTGATTGCAAAGAAGTTGACTCATTTTAATGAACGTTGATTTGGCTTGCTCGTTTCTGGTTCGAATTTCTGTCTTGGGTAAATGTCAACAGTATGTCAAATTACCGACGAAGGGCTTACACGGGTCTAGGACATCTCGGCGCCGCCACTTCGGCGCCGCCATCTCGGCGCGGGGCTAACTCGGCTTCGGGACAACTCGGCGCCGAATACAAATTCGCAAACTACAGTGTGCACTACGTAAGAAATTTATTATAAACAAATAATAAATAAAGTAATCGCCAAAAAGCTGGCATCAAATAAAATAAAATTATTTAGAATTTCTTAGAAAATCAAAAACTGACGACCAGATGTGGTTGTAAAGTGATTACAAAAGTTGTTGCGTGACTTCCGTTATCAGTAAAATTTTACATTTTTTACTTCCTTTTACGATAAAGGAAGTATTGGATTCACCCCAAAAATTCGAAATTGAGTTTTCAACAGATCTCCACGTTTTAGAGTCCCCTGATCCCAAAAAACATATTTTTTTCATTGGTCTGTCTGTGTGTCTGTCTGTCTGTGAACAGAATATCTCAAAAATGAAAAGAGGTATGGCGTTGAAACTTCATATATAAGTTTTGTATAGTATGTAGATGAGAAAATCGCATAACCCGAAGTAGGTGTTTACTCTTGTGATTTTTCGATTTTTTCAAAAACGGCTCTAACGATTTTTTTCAATCTTTATATTTTTATTACATTTTTAATGTGTATTGATGTGAGCTAGGTGATTTTCCAGTTGAATACTTCTAAAGTGAGCTTCTCTTGTTTTTTTTTTTTAATTTTTTTATTAACTCCTATTTTAAATAGAACACCCGGTATATTATTACATTTTTGAATTCAGCTTAAAATTTTGGGGAAAATTTGTCTCTTCAACTAACGCTCTATTTTGTACCATTTTATAGAATTTGTAATTTTTAAAAAATTTTGACAGATGCTTAAAAATTAAAAAGATCACTGTAAAAGGAAGTTGTGTGAGTGTATCACATCAGATTTTTTTAAATAATTACGAAACATGCATTTACTAGCCAAGATAGGGACAAAATTTACGAAAAAAAGTTGTGTTCTGACCTCGAGATTGTTGAGTTAGCTAAAACTAACACACAATAAAGAATCGTATGGAAATCTTGCTTAATTCCCGAAAAATTTTACTTTTTGGATTTACACAACTTCGAAAAACGCCATTTTCTAACTAAGTAAAAATCACTCAATATATCTAATACGGGCTAAATAGGTTTTCGAACAAGCTGTCATCCTGTATAAAGTAAAATGTAAACATTACCAGTATTGTTTTATATATATTGTTGCGTTCTTAACGTTCGGGCTATTCAAAATTATACGACAAACATGGGTTCAAACATTTATTTACAAGAATGAATTATTACGATTATTGTTACAAGCACATGCGAGAATTATCAAGCAGATTACAAATTAATACAGCACTAACGACTATCGGTACACGTATTTCTATTACATACGGATTTATTTATATCACTCTTAAACACTAACGATTATATATTTATTTATTTCTATTAGTTCACGAGAGATTATGTACACGCGTTTTTATTTATATGGGGGCTTCTAACAAGCCTCGACGTAAGTTCGAACTGCCGCAGAATTATTTCCGAACTGACTCGCATCCCCGCTGCGCGAGTATTTATCTTTCACTGGAGAGGTTCCAGAAACTTCTCGGCATTCACTAGAAAATCCAGATAAAAGCATGACGCATCTGACCTCGGGCGCGCGTGAGTCACGCACTGCACCTGGCTCCAGATTTATCCGAAAGTCTGGAACTCTGTGACACATCACACCTGCTCCTGCCGGCAGCCTCTGAATCACCCGCGCACATCTGCTCTCAAGGCCGTTCTTGCGTTCGTTACACTGCCCCCGCCTTAGATCGTTCTGTCCCAGAACGAGTTGCGTCGGGTGCCTGTCTTCTCGCTCTTGTGGGGGTCCGATGGCGGTACTTGCAGGCGGTGCCCTTCTTGCACATGGACTGGCTGAGGAAGCAGCAGCCCACCGTAGTCTCCAGGCTTCGCAACAGCACACCTCGATCTGGACGCCGGTTGTATCCTGTACTGCCGATCGGTAGGCCATCAGGAACAGGTGCATGTACTGGCCCCAGTCACGCCGATGCTCGGAAACGTCCTTGGACAGATGCTTCTCCATGGTTCCGTTCATCCTTTCCACCATGCCGTCCGATTGAGTATGGAGGGCAGTGGTCCGGGTCTTGCGTATCCCCAGTAGCTTACAGACGTTCTGGAACGGTCCAAACTCGAAATTCCGGCCCTGGTCGGAATGTAACTCCAGGGGGACTCCAAAACGGCTGAAGCACTCCTTCACCAGAACATCAGCGACAGTACCGGTCTCTTTCTTCGGAACGGCGTACGCTTCGGGCCATCTGGTGAAGTGGCCCATGCACACCAAGATGTATTTATTTCCCGCTTCGGTTTCGGGGCATGGTCCGGCGATGTCAATGGCTATACCCTCGAACGGACCACCGACGTTGTACTGCCACCTCGGAGCTCTACGTCTTCCAACAGGTCCGTTTCCCGTAGCGCATGCTTCGCACCTCCGGCACCACTCTCGGACGTCACCTTTGCAGCTCGCCCCGTAGAACCTTTCTTGGACCTTCTGCAACGTCTTCTTTAATCTGAAGTGTCCTCCAGAGGAGCAATCATGCAAGTAGCGCAGAACCTCGGCCACTCTACTCCTTGGAACCATCGATCGTGATCTCGTTGCCCTACTGTCCTCATCTTCCAAGATTCTGGTCAGGACGTTGTTGTCCAGCTGCAAGGAGTCCCATTGCGCCCAATAAGTCTCCACTGTTGCGTTGGTGGCGGGGACCTCCTGCCAGGTAGGTCGACGGCCATCTTGCTTCCAGGCTATAACCGCGCCTAAGTCGGGGTCATTCTCCTGGCTACTCTGTAACTCGTCTGGCTCCCACGAGTCGTCGACCACAGTGGTACGATTAATGGGTACCGCACGACTCTCCAATCTCGAACAGTGGCCGCAGTCCGCAGGGCAGGGCCTCCTGGACAACGCATCGGCGTTGCGGTGGGCTGTGCCAGGTCGATAATTTATTCCCAAGTCGAACTCTTCTAGGCGCTCGATCCACTCAGCCACCTGCCCTTCAGGGTTCTTGCACTGCAGCAGCCATCTCAGAGCAGGATGGTCGGTCCTCAGCAAGACTCTTTTGCCAAACTCAACTGATTTATGTTTTCCTACATCAGTACGGCCACTGGGATGATCTCCGCACTCGACGATGTCTTGGTACCGGGCCACCAAACCTTCTATCTTCTTTCGTTTTCGTTGACTCATGCCCCCTCCCAGCATTGGGTTCCTCTTGACGGTTGCCAGTTCCCTGCTGACGTTTATCATCCTTACTGGGACCCCAAGCCCAGTCTCCATCAACGTCTTCCCTACCAGGATACCATGAGTGAGCTTCTTGCCACCATCAGGCTCGACCACGCGCACCACACTGCCCCGGAGATCGCCATCCAGGTATGCATCCACGACCCTCTCGGTTCGTCCTTGCAGAGTAACATCTTCCGCCCATACCACTTGTGCCGCGATCTCTCCTCTTGGGTGTCGGGAAAGCTCCTCCCCACCCACGTGCAACTCGCCGCGTCTCAGGTCCAAAGCGCACTCACACTTATCCACAACATCCACTCCCAGAATGCACTCGTCCGCAATGTCAGCATAATCGGGCTCAACCACGCGCACCACGTTGCTCCGGAGATCGCCATCCAGGTATGCATCCACGACCCTCTCGGTCCGTCCCTGCAGAATAACATCTTCCGCCCATACCACTTGTGCCACGATCTCTCCTCCTGGGTGTCGGGAAAGCTCCTCCCCACCCACGTGCAACTCGCCGCGTCTCAGGTCCAACAACAGAGACCGAACTCTTCCATTTATTTTCCCATCAAGCTTTTGGACTACTTCCTCTTCTGCGGTTTCCAGCTCTTCCTGCCCGACCTTCAGCTCTTCTCGTGCTTTCTGCCCGGCTTCCAGCTGTTCCCTAAGATCCTCTTGTGCTTTTTCTGCCTTCTTTCGACCGGATCGCAATTCTTCCCTAAGCTCATCCTTGAGGTTTTCTCGAGTGGCTTTCAATTTTTCCTCAAGTTTTTGGACTGCTTTCTCTTGCTCGGCCTTCAGCCATTCCTTAAGTGCTTTCGCGGCTTCCTCTGCCTTATCTTGTGCCTTCTTTTGGCCGGCTTTCAATTCTTCCTGGCCAACTTGGATCTCTTTCTTAAGTTCCTCCTGTGCTCTTTCCGCTTTCTCTTGCGCTCTTTCTTGCGCTTTTTCTGCCTTCTCCTGCCCAGCTTGGATCTCTTTCCTAAGATCCTCTTGTGCTTTTTCCGCCTTGTCCTGGCTAACTTGCATCAGTTGCAAAAGTTGGCTTAATTGGGCTTCCATTTTGCTGTTTTGAGATCTCGTCAAAGGCATGCACAATACTCACTTTAATTTATTTATCTGACCGTCGTTTTATCGGTACTTGTTAAATTATTTATTTATTTAATGTTTGTTCAATAATTTTCTTATAGCCCCCGGTACAAAACCCCACACCTGACACCACTGTTGCGTTCTTAACGTTCGGGCTATTCAAAATTATACGACAAACATGGGTTCAAACATTTATTTACAAGAATGAATTATTACGATTATTGTTACAAGCACATGCGAGAATTATCAAGCAGATTACAAATTAATACAGCACTAACGACTATCGGTACACGTATTTCTATTACATACGGATTTATTTATATCACTCTTAAACACTAACGATTATATATTTATTTATTTCTATTAGTTCACGAGAGATTATGTACACGCGTTTTTATTTATATGGGGGCTTCTAACAAGCCTCGACGTGAGTTCGAACTGCCGCAGAATTATTTCCGAACTGACTCGCATCCCCGCTGCGCGAGTATTTATCTTTCACTGGAGAGGTTCCAGAAACTTCTCGGCATTCACTAGAAAATCCAGATAAAAGCATGACGCATCTGACCTCGGGCGCGCGTGAGTCACGCACTGCACCTGGCTCCAGATTTATCCGAAAGTCTGGAACTCTGTGACACATCACACCTGCTCCTGCCGGCAGCCTCTGAATCACCCGCGCACATCTGCTCTCAAGGCCGTTCTTGCGTTCGTTACAATATTTATATACAGGGTGATTTTTATGTTTACCAGGAAAAAAGCTAAAAAAATATGCATTTTTCTTTATTTACCACTTTTCCAGAATATCAAAACTAACGGAGGTACAGGGTGTTAAAGTTTCAAATTAAAAACTAAACTTTGGCGCAATGGCGACTGTACAATTTTATTTTTGTTTATCTCTGTTGTCAAGCAATGACCTGTCAACTAATTTTCCATTGTAATTTTCTTAATGTTATTGCTACAAAAATTACTCATGTTTATGAAAATAATGAATGAGTGAATATACTTATTATTTACTGGGAGTATCGTCAAAATGCCGCTGCCGTATCGCTCTTATACACGGAACGTGTGTGTAGAAGCGAATGCTGATAATTTTGGACATATCATTTAAGTTAGATTAAGTTTAGTTTAATTTTCGTTAAGTAATTTTAGTTCTTAGTTTGAAACTTTAACATCTTGTACCTCCGTTAGTTTTGATATTTCGCAAAAGTGGTAAACTTTTTTTAGCTTTATATCCTGGTAAAAGGAAAGAATCAACTTAAAAAGCACTCTGTATATAGAGTGTGTCCCCGATAGTTGAAACGAGTCTTGTAAAATTTTCGATATAAATTTTTCCAAATTGTGTAAATCCAAAAAGTGCTATCTTTCTTAAATAAGCAAGATTTCAATGATATTTTTTATTGTGTGTTAGTTTTAGCACTGAACAATCTCAAGGCCTGAAAACTTTTTTTCGTAAAATGTGTCTCTATCTTGACTAGTAAATGCATGTTTCGTAATTATTCTTAAAAAATTTAAAATTTTACTGATAACGGAAGTCACGTGACAACTTTTGTTTGGCTCATTTGTAATCACTTTGCAACCACCTCTGGTCGTCAGTGTTTGATTTTCCAAGAAATTCTGAATATTTTTTTTTATTTGATGCCAGCTTTTTGGGGATCACTTTACTTAATTATTTGTTTATAATAATTTTCTTACGTAGTGCTCACTGTAGTTTGCGAATTTGAATTCGGCGCCGAGCTGGTCCCGCGCCGAGATGGCGGCGCCGAGATGTCCGACTTCACCTGGAGGCATTTACGTGACTTTTTTTCATTTTTGCGAACCGCATTCATGTAAGCAAAGTTATATTCCGCGCTTCTTCTTGAGAAGTTGAACTGCCTGAGAATTTTTACCTAACCTTAAACCTCTCCTCCTGCTTGAGCGAGTAAAACTACTTTCAGAAACCCTCTTGTTTCGAACTACCAATCCTTCTAGTGTTTGGCAAAGTCTTTTATCAGTCCAGCAATCTCTGAACCTGAACCACAGAGCTACTTTATTAATAGCGTAAATTAGAGTAAACGTAAATTCTAGTAAACATAAATTCATAACGTTGCATGGCGCGTCATATACATAGAACAAAAAGTATTAAAACACAACGCAATATGTACGTAAGTGTCAAAAAACAAAACACTATAATAATGTATTTAATAATGGAAAATTTCTTGTAGATGTTCAGAGAAAACTGTTGTGTAAAATTGCGAGTTCCTAGTTTATTTTGCAGATTGAAATTTACTACCGGTGCGGTGTAGGCCCACATTCTTTAATTTAAACCTTTTTAACTAACGGTAGGCTTCTAAAATTAATGTTGAGAATACTTATACTATTCTCCGCATTTTTTTGTATAAAACTGCATTAAATAGCCTTAATCACCCAAAATAAATAAACACGCTCCTACTAGTGAGGGCGATATCGTGATTTTTCAATCCCACTCTAAGTCGTTACTAAGATTATTTATATTAGGATTTTAAAGCGTGA